>NW_021026734.1:742072-756871 GCF_004153795.1 Camellia sinensis
TGCATCGCGATCTAATTAGCTTCTGTTTTTTGGCTTTGGAGTACTCGGTAAGTTTTATGCTTTTAGCATCCTTGCATGCGTCGCGTGAGTGACTGCCAGAAATAGCATGCTTACCATGAGGCTATATGCTTATGTGATATAACTGCCTGGAAGTGCCTGTGGGAAGGTTGGCGTTATTTGAATTGGCAACAATTCATCAAATGTATGTTTTTAAGCCCACTAGATAGTGACAAAAATCATTTTTTTCTAAGCCCACCCGAGGGGGCAAATCCAGCGTCTAGCCTTACTTGCGGGTAGGCACCATCAAACCCACTTTTAAAAAAATAAACATGAAGATGTTTTGTTCCAATCAGGGACGATCCACGTCTTATACTTGTATGCTGTGCGCTCACATTAGTAAATCCTAGGCTACCTAACCGGAATAAGAATCACATAATGTTTTTCAAAACTTGATATCGATGGTTAGTAGAGGCCAATCTTTGAGTGCGGGCGAGCGGGGGTGCTCACGAAGTGACCTTCACCAATCGTTACCTAAGTTCCGAGCCGAGGCAACTTTTTGGTGATGACGCGACACGTGGCCTTAGGCAAGCAGAGGTCAGGGTCTTTCCTAAATTTTCCCAAAATAAAACATTTTAGGTGGCTGACTCTGCTATCTGGCAAAGCAGTCCGATGTTTTGGCACATTCTTTCAAAAATCTGTTTTCTCAAAACGATTAGCCGGATTTGGACTCTTTGGTTCAGGATTTAGAACCGTGAAATTTTAGAGTCCTTGAGCGTAGTGCCCCAAATCAACAGAACGGGACTCATTCCTCCCGGGGCGTTCCGGGAACAGTCTTACAGTTTCTGGCGACTCTGCTGGGGGATTTTTGGAGAGCTTGACTCGAACTGCGTGATATCCTATATTTTTGATTTCACTTATGTGTTTCTTTGCATTGCATTTGCGATGTGGTGCGCCTAGCGACGACCGTGTTTCCATCGCTATTCGCTGAACGGTTCTTCTTTGCCGGAGGCTCTGTCTTGTCAAGACATGCGCCATAAGGCTGACCGGATGTGGGCTCTCGCCCAGTATGGAACACAAACCCCGGGTTTTACCGGGGCACCCTTTTGTTGACGCATTCGGGCCTAGTGCATATTCGGATTCCTATAGTGGACCATTCAAACTAGGACAGTTTGCTTACCCGTTTATAGGTTGTGTTTGAAACCGCTCACGTGCGTAAGTGAAACCTAGCTCCCTGACAAAATAGGAGAATGAAAAACCTCTTACCCCAGAAACCATGTAGAGTGTTTTGGCTCTCACTTATCTTGCTAAATGCTGCTTTTAGAGTGCGTCTCTTACAGGAGAATGCCAATATGTGTTACAGCTTCTAAATGAGTTATGGAGTGTGTGCTCATCAGGCCTTGCGCGCGGCATCAGCAGTATTTGAGAATCAGTTACTGGGGTATCAGAGATTCAGTTTTTGGCGGAACAGTGATTCATGGATATCGGCAGATCAGTGCTAATAGTAATATGAGAGAGCGACCTGTGTCTATTCAGCTCTTGAGTTCGACCGTGGTGATTTGATAAATCCAATGCCCCCGGCGTTGTGTATGGCATTTTACTTTAAACTGTTATGCTGTCCGTGTTTTATCCTTGCTTTAATAGCTTTATTTTTTCTTGATCTGCTTTATTTATCTTTTTTACGTAGGGCAGTTTCGCTTAGCATCTCAACTGATCTGTTTGTTCTAAACGCATAAAGAGTTAGATTGCTCCCCACAGGTAGATCACCATACTGCCTACCTCTAAAAAGTACTCACATGATTTTCGACAGCAGCGAGGGATACGAGCCCGAGCTTCTTAATCACAGTGCTCCTCGTAGGCAGGTCCCTCTGGATATATTGCTGTGATCTTCGACAGGCAACTCCGAGGCGCACTCCGGACCTTTCGTCCGTGCCTCCTTGTCTCGGGCCTTTTTCTGTGCACCCTCGAACACATCCATTCCGTACTACATCCTCAAGTAAAGAAAGGCTCACTGGATGCAGTAGCCAACCGCACTCCCGTGGCCATTCGCAGGCGGAATTCGTTCATAATCTGTAACCACTGTATGCGAGATGCATGGTGTAGCTTTCTGAGCCCTCAGTGGTTACTCCAATAAATGAGATAATTGGAACTGGCGAAGACACCTTTACATTCCTACGGACTGCCAAATCATTCCCTCTCCCATCGTTACTGACGTATACTGATTCCTCTCCTTAAGGATTACACACAGTGCATCTCCCACCGTTGAAGCATTCGAACTACGGGGTGCAGGTTCTGATTCATGAGAAGCCCACTAGTGACACTGTAAAGTCACCTCGGAACATGATAAGCGTTATCCTGAACCATCACTCCCAGACTCCGCAGACTTCCTGTTTGACTTCCCTTTTTAACTAGTGTTCTCCTGGACCATTAGGATCAATACCCACTGGCGCACTTGACAGCGGGGTTCAGTGTCTAGATAGTAGACAGTCCATCATGATCAGCAGGCAAATCGGAATGACACATCGACGGGACAGGGAATAAGGAGATATATCGGACAATAGTGGACAAGTGGAGGGTGTGATATAAGCATACTAGTATCCGCGGATGCGACCTCTCCAGTGTGAGACAAATGTGTCAAAAAGATGTGATATGCTATTGGAAGTAGACGATGGAAGACAGCTGGTTGATAGTGTGGGATAGAGCCATTTGTGAGTCCCATCGATTCGCGTATATCGCATGACATGCTGGCGTGTAGAACAAACATAGCACCCCGTTTCAACTGAGATACATTCGTGGTGGGATCCTCCATGGCGCAATCGAAAGCACAGGACCGAGGTCGGTATGTGACGGCGTCGTACATCAGCCTGATGTGTAGGAACATGCACAATATTTGGCTGGGATGTTTCGTGAGTCAAGACGCAGAAAGGAGTCTGTGCTCCCGGTAAGGGTCCGCGGCTCTAAGGGCGGACTTCTAGATGCCCTTTCCGGAATGCCACTTAACAATACCCCCCCAAAGCTTTTGGATCATGGCGCGCTCTAACAGTGGAGCGAAGTTCTTGTAATTTCGGGAGGGTAATTTGGTGTTCTGTGGGCTCTGACTTCCCGGCACGAGCAGACGTGCCACGAATGTGTACCAGTATGACTGCCGACATGTGCATCTCTGTACCGATAGGAATGGGCGTTGAGGTAGGTGACGCCATACTCACTTCGCGCCATGGTCCCCATTGGACAATTCCCCAGTTAGCAGCCTCCGCTCTGGACCTGCCCCAATAGTTTTAGTACTCTCAGGAATTGACAATCCAAGA
The DNA here is from genome assembly GCF_004153795.1 of Camellia sinensis. NCBI lineage: Eukaryota > Viridiplantae > Streptophyta > Magnoliopsida > Ericales > Theaceae > Camellia > Camellia sinensis. The sequence goes on from NW_021026734.1 coordinate 745,375, forward strand.
ATTGGTCACTGCGGAGCGGTGTGCTTGACCCGTCATTATTCCAAATCCCCCTTGCTCTTAAGGCGTCCTCGAGTTGTGCTCACCCCCATTTTCCATGCAGAATGCACCACTCGGCAAAGGGGCCACTACAGCATTCATCTCTTTGCATCTCAGTGCATACGGCTTTAGCTACAATATAGCTGTCGCCAACACCAATCCACATACCACAGCGCAATCATTCCGACGTCCGACTCTTCTCCTTTGTTCCGAGGTGGTTATTCACTTAAATAAGGTCACACACTACTGAGAGCGCTCTCTGTCGCAGCCCATCAATATGTAGCGAGAAGACATAGCGTCGTACGAGAGAGAAAGCACTCCCTTTTGATAATCAGCCTCATCTGTGCTCCGTCGTTAAAGTGCTCATATACTGATTCCCGTGATATTCGAGGAACGGAAATATACCGAATGTGTCTGTATACAGATAGAGTAGAGTGTGCACAATAGATATTCAAATGATGCACACAGATTGATCGTTTCGACGGTATCCGGGGAGAGATCCCTAATGGATAGTCCACCTCCGGTATTTATTTTCAGAGTCTTATAATATGCAGGACCAAATGGGCCTTAACCTCCAAACCACAAAAACTTTTTTGTGTGTCGGCCCGAACGCCTTATCGGGGTGATGTGCCGCATATCTGGTACGCGAAGTTAGTGAATGCATGTGAAGTTAAAAAGGAAGTTGGGAAATGATTTTTGGCCAGGCCTTTGTCCACAGTACCGTACAATACCCAGATCGAGATTACAACTCGTGATCTCGAAACAACAGGCAGAGCTAAAGAAACTTCTCAAGGCTTTCGTAACTCTGGTGGAGGCCACCGGTAGTGGATCTCGATTCTCTGGTGTATGGATAGATCTATATTTCTGAGTGCAGCGCCGCATAGCATATATGAGCGCGTGACAACCACACCTTTCATCCACCAAGTGTCTTGACGTCGATGATTCTGCTCGCCGACAAATTGGCCTACCATCGCACGACATACCACCGAGATTCGAGTGGCAGGTAACGCATGAGACTCATAACCTCAAAGCACCTATCACCCCATCTCCTCGTCATATTTCTCGGGAGGTTCTTAAATGCCAAGAACAGATTGGCGCGGTTTAGGACGGTGGTGCGAATAGTCGCAAGTAGCACCACGTACAATTTCTGGAGAGTGACTGCCTGCACATGAAGAGAGAGACTCTCGAATGCTCAGACATATGACAATCGAATCAATTTTGGGTGCGGAGGCCCCGATCTTAAGAGAACATCTCAACGGACACAACAATTAACTGCCATGCGCAGTCCGGTGTGCGACAAGCTGTGTCGATTACTATCCGCTCGTTAAATGTTCCGGAATTTTGACTATACGTAACCTTGAAGAATATTTTCGGTTGCCAACAGTGCCTTTATCAACCGAGCGCATATGTGCATTATTTGCATCGTCATGGGAGTCCTGAAGCCTCGGACTCAAAGGTCGGGAGAATCGCCGATATAAATGGTTCTGCCATGCGGGGCTAGTGGTTCGCCCTATGGACTCTCTTTGAGGTGAATACTTGGGGGTGGGAGCCGGCCCCTGCTTGTGGTCCAATGTCCGCCTCATCCTTCTTTGGGACATTCCGAGCGGCACTCTTAGGCGCGACCTCTTTCTCGCGTAGTTTGGGCATCACGGACCCTAATGGCGGAGGGTTTAATATATTCCCAAGAGCCATCTAAGTGAAGGGTGAAAATTACTCATGGCGCCCCGAGAGGTCCACATAGTTAGCATGTCTCCTTCACCCCTACTTACCATGGCTCTCATTACTCGTGCGTTGCTCTAATGGTGGCTGCGTGCTCGACTTCATACATTGTGGCCTTGATTGTGCAGATACATGGGCGGAACATTCTCTCGAGACACTGCTCCTTGAGGACGACCAGCAGTACCTGCTGCGATCAGTTCATTTATCCACTAGCTTTCATTTGCACACATTGTGGTCCACACCCCATACTCTCTATAAAGTCTCCAGGCCAGGTGCCCAGCTCACTGTTCTGAGATCTAGCGTGTTGTGCGTACTGGTATATGCTCCCATTTCCTACCGCGGTTATGAAATAGCGGATCTCGATCCCTACTGTACAATAGGGGGGTTAGATGAGCCCTCACGGTGTACTGTCTGTGTAATGACATATAAAACCAAATCGTTATCATAGTCGCTCTGCGTGCATGTCAGATTTCAAGACCTTGTTGACCAAAATGTGGATTCGTAACCTCCAGGAGATAACCTAATACGGTTCGCCTTCCGTTAGTAACGGGGGTAGATTAATAGTACACCGGTTGTCGCTTCCTGATCAGGCAATCACTCGAGCGACTACGATTCCCCGACACACCACTACACATAGAATCCCAGAAAGTGCCTTTCGGAGGGCATCCCATAAGTAGAGTACAATCCCTGGGTATTCTGCAGACTGGAGCAATGATGTGTCCGTTGAATCCTTATCACCTAGCGAGAAATACTAGAGAATATCAATAAACAGTTATATCTAAAACCTAACAATTCTACACCCACCACTCTCGGCCAAGCGCTAGCATAGCAGGGGTGCTCACTCTTATAAACTGATCAATGCAACCCTGAACCATCTATACCACAGTGTTTGGATTATATGTGCGCATGGACTACTCTACCTAACAATCACGACTACAGACGCAACACCGTGATTCTTGCGGAGCGACCTGTTCACTGTGTTCTGTGGAATCTCTGTTCCACACCAACTGTACGAACACTTGGAATCATCCGGCGCAGAGTGCACATTGATTCTCGGTTCAAAAACACTTTGAGTACTAGAGATACACCTCAGTGGCGACCTGATAGTCAAAATCGTAGTTGCGTGTGCGAAGGGATCCTCTGAAAACAGTAAGTTGTACTTATTTTTGCCTGTGAAATAGCATTCGTGAAGAAGAGATCTACAATAGCAAGTGAGACAGAGAACTCCAAACCAGCGCGCCATATATTGTGCGTAGGCATTTTGTTCATACCAAGGCCACAGTGATTGCGCTCTTGTGCGAGAGCGTATGGTGTTTATGCACTATAGCATTCGCAGCAAGTGTGCATCAAGGACAAAAACCTGCAGCGATCGTGGTTAAGCAACCTGTCTTAGTTTGGAATTGGTACACTATGGATCCGAATAGTGCACTAGGTCGAATGCGTCAAAAAGGTGCCCGGTTATAAAACCGGGGTTTGTGTTTTCCCATGCTGTCAGATGCCATGTAGCCGGTAGCCCTTTGTGTGATCCAATGGAGCAGGAACTCTATTTGAGAAGGGTGTGCATATTGATTTGACGGCTGTGGAGGAGGACTTTGCCAACCTACAATTTTTTTCGATGACCAAGTGGAATCAGGGGCGCGGCAGTCAAACTGTGTTGTTGACTGTGAAGGAATTGGCAGAAGCCACTGGATAAGCTGGATGACCAACCAGATGGTGGTTGGAATGAAATCCCCCAACTAGAACAGGCCCGGAACAGGGGCGAGAGTATCAACTGTGGCCGGAAGGGCCAGAATCAGGTGCATCGCCGGAGAGCGCCGGTACAGAATTTCACTCAAGGACAGAAGCATTGTGAATGCAGGAAAGTTGAACACAAAACTGCACTGACGCACGGATAGAACAAATAGGGTTTGAGAGAACCGGGGAAAGCCAAAATCATGAGGGGATCGGAAGTGCTGTAGGCACGAAGAACAGAGGAGTGTTGTGTAGCTCATGCAGGTGGAAAGTGCTGCTTGAGTACCAAAACAGCCCCCGAAGCCCAGACAGGTGCCTTTTTGAAATGCCAACGGAATGTGTGGGAAGACGAATGACTTATGTCTTGCCCACATTAGACGAAGACTGGGGGAAGGGCCAATCAAAACAGGACGACCACCTAGTACCTCGATGAGGTTGATCACTGAACAAAGAAGCGGGGCAGCATAACTTCAGCCACCACGCACACTCAGACCAACCCCGAGGCATCTGGCAAGGACAAAGAAGCCGAAGACGACAGTGAAAGAGAAGCAGATCGAAAGAGGAAGCTATACTGAAAACAGGCTGAAGAAGATACAAGCAGACATCTCTCATCTGGGGACTGCTTATGCTTACGAGTTCCCAGACAAGGCTGTCCTATTTTGCTATGGACAAAGGGCCAAACTTTTTACTGTAGATACCACACCAGAGCAGCGGTGGGCCTGGCGTTTTTTCCGGAAGAAGGTTCCCTGCCATTAACCTTTTCAGACAAAGAACTACCCCTTGATGGCACAAAATCACAACAAACCCCTTACGTTTCCGTGGAATGTAGAGACAAGTGGACGATACCGTGGTATTGTGATACCGGGTCCGCCATCAATGTCTGCCAGCCAGAACAGCGTATGAACAATCGGGTTGAAGCCCGCGGACTTTCGTGCCGACTTGCTCAAGGTGATCAGAAGCATTATGATAATACTAGCAGAGGGAAGTTGATGGGGGACTGTTCAAAAATTCAGACCCAGGTGTGGTCCCGGACAAGCCACGAACATTGAATTCCATGTCTTGGACGTCCCGTCAACCTTTACGAATCTACTTTGGGGCGGCCCCGTCTGGTTGCCAACCAAGTAAAGGCAGTCTCTTCCACTTTACATCAGATGTTTGAAGAGTACCCTACACGGAAGGGGTGGCTATTGTCTTCGGAATTTCATCAATCCATCCACCGCCGGAGGTCCACACCAGTCTTGGAAACGAGCATGGCAACTGAGGATGTGTTTCTTATCAGGGGTTCACTTTGGCTTGAGTCCGAGTGGTGCAAGGAATATTATGACTGTGAATGAAGGGGTGGTACCGTCAGTGCTCGAGATCCGTCTACCTTCCTCGCAATAGAACAAGCTTCAACACATCCCCGGGATGGAGATTGGGAAAGAGCCCGGGCCGGCGGTGAAGGACGTCGCGCATTGGCCGAAGTGTGGAGCCACACAACCCCTTCCATCCTGTTGTGCTGGGTTTATATAGGTTGACCCACCAAGAGAGGACTGGGATAGGAACGGGTAAAGGAGATGGCTGGGAAGAAGCACAAGGCAAAGAAGGCTGGGAAGCCCATATAGACATCAGCATTCCACTGGGCATGAGGCACACAACCAGTTTCCGAGGGTAAACTGGCCATAAGACAGATAGCTTCGGTACACTGTGCCTTGCGTTCAGGCCACCAATGCCAACAGAGTGGTACTTGTGAGGTAACCAAAGAGTGAACGTATCATCCCAATATTATGTAGCTGTAACTTTTCCAAAAATGCAGGAAATGATCAACAGGGCTGAGATTTTCACGAGTGCAAGGCTCAGTGCTTAAGGAAGTCCCGCCAGCAGATGTCGCAGAAACTGTGAGACGCGTCCCGTGAGGCCTTCTCATGCCTACAAGTTGCTCTTGTATCTCTCCGATTTGTGTCACGGTTCTTAATCTGAACCAAAAGAGTCCAAATCTGGCAAATCGTTTTGAACCGAAACAGATTTTTAAGGTAAGTGCCATTCGGGCGATGAGATAGCTGCTCTTGGCCATAGATTGCACGGTTCGCCAACCTAAATATTAAGAGCATATTCTTTAATGGGAGAACTCTCCCTTGATGCAAGCATCCCATGACAGTCTCGGTTGCGGAACGGCCACATGTCCGTCGACTCGAGTTGTCTCGCACGTCGGGAGCTTGTGTGAGGTACGATCGGCGAGGCAGTGGATTTGACCCGTGGTGCAGACTAGAATGAGCCTAGAACCATCTCTAATATTCGCCCGTTCCGAAAGACCGGCCTCTTGATCTAACCGTGATATCCGTTTTTCGAAAAGGCTTTATGTGTTCCTTAACTTTGTTAGCCTAGGAATTACTTATGTTAAGCGCGTTAGCCAAACAAGTATAGACCCAAACCGCCTCAAATTGGAACAAGAGACATTTCATGGTTGTTTGAAAATGATTTGCTACTCGCAAGTAGGCTAAAATGACAGGTTTTGCCACCTCTTCACAAAAGTTGGTGGGGCTTTTTCGGAAAAGAATGAGTTTTGCCACTATCTAGTGGGCTTAAAATCATAGTTTTAATGCATTATCCCAAATTTAAGCAATTTTGACCTCCACCCACAGCGCATTTCAAGCAGTTTATCTCATGTAAGCACTTAAGCCACATGGCAAGGCATACTATCATGGCAAGCGCGTGCACACGTTCAGACTGCTGGATGTCGCTATAAGACACTAACGTATACTACTCTCCTAGATTACCTATTTGTACTCCGTGCCAAAACAATAAAACTAGTAGCAAATAATGCATGTTCTAGTCATGCTTACGATTTGCTCCGTAAACTGCACAATAACAGGTCGATCGTCTAAGGAAGTGTGAGTCAGAATAGGCTTGGTTAACGCTAAAATATAATGGCCATATCGCATCTCGCGACCACCAAGGTATTGATCTACATGCTATATCTCGCAAATTTGTGGGTGAATTTTGATAACGAGAGAGATGCGCATGACTCGCGGTGTGAGTATGATGTACTGAAGCACTAATGTATGTATCACACAAATTGCATGAATGCAACGACCATGACAAGCACGTCAAGACTTGTGTTATGGCGTAAAATTTTCATAGCAATCTAAATTGCCCTCAAAACGCCTCTATCACATCTATCCAGGCTCTACAGTACACTCGGACGAGAGGTAAATAAAAAGGGGAAGGGAATAATTGAATGGGGTCCATTTGAGGCAAGACACACCGTAGGTCAACCACAGGTCATCGCCTTGAGCAGCCCGTGTGATTAATCCTAGTAATTTTCCAACCCCGTCACTCAGAGGAGGTCCTATAGATGTGAATATTACTACTCCTCGAATCATAAGAATTAACACCAAGTGCAAATATTCCAGATCCATAATGTGAAATAGATTATCATAGAGAGTAAGATCATCATTACTAGAATCAATTGTGATCAATTAAAAACAAAGAAGTACAAAGAAAGAAGCAGGGTGGCCTCAGCCTCTTGCTCGATGCGCGAAATGGATGCGTGGCTCGAATCCGTTATCTCGGCCCGAAAACACCCGTATCTGGACTCCTTGCCGCCTCTGTTGTTACTGCCTTGCCTTTCTGAAAAGTTGCCAAAAGTTACAATAGAGCATAAGTTCGCCTTTATCACTCCACTGCAGTGATAAACCACCGTGCCCGGAATCACGTATATTGCCTAACCGGCCACACCACAGTTTCCTACGGCATTCATTATTGGAATAACTGTGTGGCATATGCGGTACACTCCAGACGCGAGTATGGCCGACAGGCCTGGTTCGTTCCAATTCGGGCGATCCAGTCTATACTTGTATGCTGTGCGCATCACATAGTAATCTAGGCTAATAACCGGAATAAGAACACACAATGTTTTCAAAACTTGATATCATGGTTAGTAGAGGCCGATCTTTGATCGGGCGAGAGGGGGTGCTCACGAAGTGACCTTCCTGAACTGTAGTGAGCCCCAAATGAACAAAACGGGATTCCCTCCCGGGACGTTCGGGGATGTCTACAGTTTCTGGCGACTCCACTGGGGATTTAGAGAACTTGACTCGACCTCATGATATCTGTTTTTGACTACACTTGTGTGTTTCTTTGCATTGCATTTGCGTTGGTGCGCCTAGGACACCGTGTTTGCCATCTGCTATTCCTGAACGGTTTGCCGAAGGCTTGTCTTGTCAAGGCATGACCATAAGGATGACTGGTTGTGGGCTCTGCCAGTATGGGAACACAAACCCCGGTTTTACCGGGGCACCCTTTTTGACCATTCGACCTGGTGCATATTCGGATCCATAGTGACCATTCCAAACTAGGACAGGTTGCTTACCCGTTTATAGGTTGTTTGAAACCGCTGCGTGCATAGTGAAACCCTAGCTCCTGACAAAATAGGACAGGGAAAACCCTACTCCAACATAGGGGTGTTTTGGCTCTCACTTATCTGCTATGTGCTTTTAGAGTGCATCTCTACAGGGAAATGCATGTATCAGTTTTTGAGTTTGGGGCATCAGGCCTGCGGGCATCAGTCAATATTTGAGAATCAGTTATCTACGCGTATCAGAGATTCAGTTTTGGGGGCAGTGATTCAGGGATAATAATCAGTGTTGGAGGACAGTGTGTATTCAGCTTATCGACCGTGTGTTGTTATGCCCGGCTGTGTGTCATGTATTTATTTTTAGCTGTTATGCTGTCCGTTTATCTGTTTATTTATTTCCTTATTGCTTTATTTATCTTTTTACTGGGGCAGTTCAAGCATAATTGCTTCCGACCCAGTAGATATTCCCCAAGCACTTTGGACAAGAGGTCGTCGGCTCAATCGATCCGAGGATCTGGTTGACGGACAGCCAGTGTTTCATTCTCTACCCCCAGTTGTCAGAAGAAGGCCAAGAAGACGCAGTGTCTGAGCAGAGGTTACCAAAATAGTGGTCTACCCTAGCAGTGAACAGTCGGGCTGAGGTTTTAGTTTCTGCCATAGAAATACACATACCCGTCAGTCAGCAGGATCAACAGAGTGTAGCCGGAATAGAGGAAATGATGCGCCAGCTCCAAGAGAGCATGAAACAAATGCAGGAGGACGTCGCCCGCCAAGCAGAGTTCTCTAGACAACAGGCCACAGTCATGGCTCAGCAGGCCGAGCTAATCACTAGACTGCAACAGGAAAATGCAGCATCGGCCTCACATCAAGTTCCTCCTCCACCAGGGGTCCCGTTACCCGAACAAGCACCTACTGTCCAGAATGCCCTACCAAACACCCAAAACACCTTACCCAATGTCCAGAACATCCAAGAGGACACAGACCTTCCAACGGGGCCAGCTCCGCCCCCGCTTCCGCCTCAACTGTCCAAGACCCATACACCCAACCACCCGGACTCTCCCTTCGAGTTCGAAATAGACCATACAGCTCTGAAATTAAGCAAGCTCGAGAAGCTTTTCAAGAAATCACAAGGAGTAAAGGCTATTCCGGATATCGAGGACGGATATATCGATGTGGCCGTAACGTTTCCAGATAGATTCAAGATGCCGCAGATTGATCGTTTCAACGGATCCGGGGATCCCATGGTCCACCTCCGGTTATTCTCAGATATACTGCGGCCAATGGGCCTAACCCGACCACAAAAGCTTTCGTTGTTCGGCCGAACCCTGTCGGGTGTGGTCGCTATCTGATACGCGAAGTTATAAGATGAGGTAAAGAGAAGTTGGGATGGAATGGCCGAGGCCTTTGTCGCACAGTACTCGTACAATACGCAGATCGAGATTACAACTCGTGATCTCGAAACAACGAGGCAGGAGCCCAAAGAAACTTTCTCAGATTTCGTAACTTGGTGGAGGGCGAAGGCATCGATGGTGACTTTGAGGCCCACTGATAAGGACCAAATCAGGATGATTGTGCGCAATCTCCAACCAAAATTGATGTAGAAGATGATTGTACTTCCCTTCCCCACCTTTTCGGATCTACATGAGATGGGGGTACAAATCGAGGATGCAATGAAGGAAGGTCTGATTGACCAGGACAGGAAGCAACCCCGGAGAACATTTGACCGCAACAATAACGCAGGCCCGAGTGGCACTGCAACCGCAAGAGCTTCGGAGGTTAGCATGGTCGCCACCATTCCCCCTCCCCTTTCAAGGCCCATGGCAGCACACCCTTCTCCGGTGCATCCGAAAGTAATACCCAAACCACTAAATACCAGCCCAGAGGCCAAAAAACCTTCACCCCACTATACATGCCTTTGTCTAAGGCTCTGGGGGTCTTAATCAGAAAGGGGCATCAAAAACCCCTAGAGCTAAGGCCATTGCCAAATCCACTTCCACCCTCTCACAACCCAACCAAGTACTGTGCATATCACCAGTAGCACGGTCATGATACTGACCAATGTTTCAGGCTGCGTCACGAGATTCAAGACCTCGTTGACAAAAATGTGATTCTATCTCCAGAGAAACCTAACGTCACCACCAATCCACTCCCTACACACAACCAAACTCCACCTCCCAAAAGAGTCAACCTTATCTAGACTGGGGTCATGTCTTACGATCCTAGTATCTATATCACCCCATCCCACCTACCCAAGCCGGAGGTGCTCCTTCCTGACTGCACTGACTCTTTGTGCATGTTGGACATCTCCACAACCCAACCAGAGCCGACGATGGTGACCATCGAAGATGGGGCAAGACAGACTTCAGAAAAGAATGGAATTGTTGAGTCTGGGATTAAACAGAGTTTTGCTGGGGAAGTCTATGATCCGAGTGAGTACATCTTGTCAACAGGCCAGATTAGGCTGGGTTTAGAATTGCCAGAGAAGGAAGAGCTGTGTGTGATCCAGCAGAACGGATTTGAGCAAGGGGCAAATGATTTGACGGCTGTGGAGGAGGACTTTGCCAACCTACAGTTTTTCAATGACCAAGAATCAGGGGGCGCGACAGTCAACTAGTTTGATTATGAGGAATCGGTAGAGGCCACTGGATGGCTGGATGATCAACCAGATGTGGTGGAAGAATCCCAACCAGAATAGGGCCCGGCAGGGGCAAGAGTATCAACTGTGGCCGGAAGGGCCGGAAGTCAAGTTACATTGCCGGAGAGCGTCGGTACAAAGAATTTTGCTCAGGACAGAAGCATTGTGAATGCAGGGAAAGTTGAACAACAAACTGCATTGACGCAGATAGAACAACAGGGTTTTGAGAGAACCGGGAAAGCCAAAATCCATGAGGGGATCGGAAGTGCTGCGGGCACAAGAACAGAGGATGCTGTGAGCATGCAGGCTGAAAGTGCTGTGAGTACAAACATGCTTGAGCCAGACAGGTGCCTTTTGAATGCCAACGGAATGTGGTGGGAAGACGATGACTTATGTCTTGCCCACACGGACGAAGACTGGGGAGGCAATCAACCAGACGACACCTGGTACCTCGATGAGGTTGATCACATGACAAGAAGCGGGTGGTACTTCAAGCCCCCGCACCTAGACCAACCCGAGGCATCTGGGAAGGACAAAGAAGCCGAAAGACAGAAAGAGAAGCAGATCGAAGAGGAAGCTGTACTGAAACAGCAGAAGAAGATACAAGTAGACATCTCCATCTGGGGACTGCTTATGGCGTCGCGAGTACATAGACAGGCTGTCTTATCTGCCATGGACAAGGCCAAACTCTCTATAGATACTATACCAGAACAGCTGGTTGGGCTGGTTTTTCAGGGAGGAGGTTCCCCGGCATTAACCTTTCAAAAAAAGAACTACCACCTGAGGGCACAAATCACAACAAACCCCTCTACATTTCCGTGGAATGTAGAGACAAGTGGATACCGGTGGTATTTGTTGATACCGGGTCCGCCATTAATGTCTGCCCAGCCAGAACAGCGTATGCAATCGGGTTGAAGCCCGCGGACTTCGTACCAACTACTTAGGTGATCAGAGCATATGATAATACTAGCAGGGAAATGATGGGGACTGTCAAAATTCAGACCCAGGTTGGTCACGGACAACACAACATTGAATTCCAT
>NW_021026735.1:0-111582 GCF_004153795.1 Camellia sinensis
TTCCTATATTCAAGTCATGGAAGCTTTTGCAAATTATCAACCTTTGAATTACGAACACACTGTCCACAATACTTTGATTTAGAAATTTGCAAATATGGATATGGGAAGTTCTTCCTCTGACCCAAAGCCTTCTGGGTGGGATGACGCTGCAATTTCTTCCTCTTTTGGGGCTTCTGGTTGGGGAAGTTGGCCGGAACTAAGAAAGCGAGTCAACCATCATTTTGTCAAGTTCATTGACCCTCTAGAATTCCCTTCCGATGCTCGAAGTTCGGTGGTTTATCCCTATATGCCCATCGACTGCCAACGTTGTTTGGAAGATAACCTACTCGCAGTGTGGTACCCATCTTTCATGCCTACGAAAATAGTACATGCCACTCCTCGCCCGGAAAAGGCACAAGGGTATAACCCTTCATTCTTGGCGCAGAAAGCTAGACTTTGCTCTTCTGACTGGCTTGACATCGTCAATAGCCCCCGATTTCCTCCTACTTTCGAGATGGAAACTCTTGCACCTCCTCTTCCACAAGACCCTTACTAGATGAAGGAATTGAGGCATACTCTCTCTGAGGACCAGTTTTTCCCTTCCTATCACCCTCCATCTCCTCCTACTAAAGATCAGCAAAAGCAAGCCCAACTTCTGCTTGCGGTCTTTTCCCATTTGCCCTTCAATGTTCTTGAGGACAATGTTCCTCTCAAGAACTTTCGATGGGCTTGTGACATTATGACCCGGGGTCATATTCTCAACCTCATCGCCCAAGCAGAACTTCAAATGTTTTTGGACCAACTCTCCCTACTCCTTTATTGGCATCACAATTCTATCGCCACTACTCAGTCCTTGGACCAAATCTCAGCCAATCGAGTTCATACCCGCTATGAAGCGGAGAACCTCATTGATGAATACGATGATTTCAAGAATAAAGATTCTGCATACTAGGATGACCTGGATATGGACGAGACAGAACAAGGGCTAAAAGAGACAGAGTTTGAAATAAAAGCGGAAATTTTTTTTTACCAAGTATGAGCATATCAATTTCAGCATCCTAGCCTGGAGAAGATAGAAGACAGAATAAAGAAAGAACAGAAGCTAATTGACCATAGTTGGAACAAGTTCCATGATCTTGTTATTTATTCTATTCCTTACTTTTATGAACTTGAATATGTGCCTAAGCAAGGCCTCTGATGTAATCATACTTATCTTAATAAAGCGGAGAGACCTTGTTTTGTTATTTGGTATGGTCTAATTTTACCAACAAGATTGTAGCTTTGAGATCATTAATTTTTCTCTTCGAAACTTGACTCTCAATGAATTATTTGAAAATCAATTTGACTTATCTCACCATATAGAAGTCTCCTTTCAAAATCAGAGCCTCGAATTCGAAAATCTTGCCTCTTAAAGCTTGCTTTAATCATATCCAACATATGGTTTTAAATCGACCAATTTTGCTTCGAACAACAGTTCATACTTTCAGAAATATGGAAGCCTCCTTTCAGGATTACATTGTTTTATTCTAAAAAGTACTCTCTTCTGTATATTATCAAATCAACTATTGGTTTGGAACTCAGAACAAACCATTCCTAACTTTGAGGGATTTCAAGTTTTACTTCGAAGGATTTACTCTCACTAAGAAACCATAAAACAGGTTTTCAATCCTTTTGAAGTAAACAAATACTTGAGCATTCTTGCATCCCTAGGTGTGGAATGTGCTTCGAAGCCGGCTTCCCAGTTTCGAAGCCGTTGTTATTTGACTTTTGCGCCAAAATCTGGTTTCGAAGCCAAATATTTTATTTCGAAGCTGACATCAGCATCTGAGATGTGTTTCCCTCAAAAAGGATCAATATTAAAGGAAACTCTTCGTATCTGTACTTTTAGTACTTCTTTATGAATTACACGATATATTTTCCAAACACCAAGGTTTTTAAAACCCTTTTTACTTCGTGCTCTGAACTCACTCGTTTGTTCAATACGCAAACCCTTCCCTTCTACTAAACCTCTCTTCCTTGCTACTCGTCACTAATGGATTCTTCTTCACTGAAAGTACCAACTGGCGAACGTATAAGCCCAACCATGGCTTTGAAAAGATGTATTGAGGAAGAGATCGCCAAATTTACAGCTGATGGGTCAAGTGCCATAGACGGATGCCTCTTTGTTCCTCGCCATAGCGACAAACAAGAATATGTCCTAGGTCCCATCTTTCGAGAAGCTCCCGCTCAACTTCCAGCTTTATACCCTCGTTTGGAGGACCACTTTCTTCTCTATGAAGGGGGGCTCGACTGGGGAAATTGGTGAATGAACTGACCTCACCGTTGCTGGCTGACATTAAGGGCTGAATGGGAGAAGTGGTACGACAGGGTTGCGCCTGCAAGAGAATGAGACTTACAAGAACTCTACATCCTCGATGCCCTTCGTCTTTCCAGGTTTATTATTCTTGAAGACCCTTTTTTAATTCCTGTCGCTCTTTGTTTCTGGAACATGGCTTTTAACTTTTTACAGTTTCGTTGTGGTATGATGGCTCCCACCGTTCTTGATATCTGCCATCTTTTAGGGCTTTCGCCCCTTGGAACCCCTTTCATACCCAGTTATCTAGACCTTTCGGTTAAATTTTCTCTTCCGCATTTGAATTCTTCTTTTAGTGATTTCGTAAAGGCTGAAAATTAGAAGGTGGGTCCTGTGAGCAATCGAGAACTCTTCTCCTTTATTTTATATTAGTTGTGTAAATTTCTTTTTTGTACATCATCCTAACGAATTATGTCTGAATTTGCTCTACTTGCAAAGGCCCTTGTTATGAAGAAACGCATAGCCTTTGCCCCTTATCTCTTAGGCCATATTTATAAAGCCTACTCCCAATTCTGTGAGAAACCTGTTAATATCAACCAAGGAGGCCCCTTTTGGGTGCTCCAACTCTGGCTCTTTGCTTATTTTATTGACTTGCATCCTAAATGCTTAAAATTCCTAGTTCAGGATCCTAGCACTTATGGGGAAAAATATGCTAGAATTGTTCTTCATCCTGCTTTCTTTGCCTATTACCTCACATTTTTTTTATCAACTTCCTATTTCTCCAGCTGCCACATTCTTTTGCCCCTTTGATGCCAACAATGGACCAGCTTGGCTGCAAACATTTTTGGCTGATAAAAAGTGTTCCATCCCATCACACAAAGATATGTGGGCTTCCATTTTGTTACCGAGGGAACTGTTCATTGGTACTTTGAACCCTCAAGCGTATAAGTGTATATCGGAGGTATACTGCCCTTCTCAGTTTGCAAGGCAATTTGGGTTTACTCAAGGGATTCTCATTCCATTGTGTAGCCTTTCGAATGTCCATCTTACAGCCAGAGACCTGAGTGTACCCAAATCAAAAATAGAAGAGGCAACATTTAAACTGTTGAAAGATTTAAGTGAGTTCAAATTTGTCCCCTTCCTCCCCTCTAGCTTGGTTTTGAAAAGATTTCAAAACTGGTGGACAGTCAATATGGAAGTGCGTCTAGCAATACACCCTCATAATTTACTGATAGGGCTAGGAGTGCCTTCTAAGACTAAACCAAAAGAAGCCGGGAGCATCTCCTCTCTTTCTACAGCTGCCAAGACTGTTCCTACAATCTCACCCCCTCATTCCAGAGTTACCAGAGCTGCTTCAAAAAAGGGTATGTATCTTGAGGTTTCTTTTCTTTTAGACTTTTCTGCTTGGTTTCTTTATATTCATACTTCTTGGTGTAGGATCTCCACAAGAAAAATCTCCCACGAGAGCTGAAGCTCTGGCCATTCTCAAAGACAAACATCAGCAGAAAAAGAAAGGAAAACTAATACTTTCTTTCGAGGAATCTGAATCTTAGATTGAAGAGAAAGAAACTGAGAAAGAGTAAGAAATACCACTGCAAAGAAAAAAGAGAAAGAAGATGACTGTCTCCCCTTCTGATTTCGTCGAAGACCCTGTTCATGAGGTAGCTGCCAGAACAGTGGAGCAGGAACATTCTAAGGCAATAATTGTTTTCCAGAGAGTTAAAAAAATGCGGCAGCAACAACTATTAAGAGATGAAGCTGCTGCTGCTGATGCAATCCAAAGGGAAACTGTGAGAAGGCAGCACATTGCTGAGCATTATTCCCTTCGTAGCTCTCCCATCATTGCTACCACTTCTGAAACAAGTAACTTCTTTCATGCCTCTATTCTTTTATTCTCTTGTCAAATTCTTGGTATTGAGACTTGACATTACTTTGTATTTCTTCTTTTGCAGGAACGACTACGATTCCTCATTCCCCTATAAGGACTCCCTCAATCTCTCTTGAAGTTGAAATCCCTTAATTTACAAAGCCAATTCAAGTAATCCTTCCACCTCTTGGTCCCATGTTCTTCATATCTTTCTTGAGGTCAAGTATTCCTGCATCTCTTTTCTTTGGCTTAACTCCATACCTCCCTCATTTGTCTTTTGATTTTACTCAATTTGATTCTCTCTCGAGCCCTGCTTCTCCTCTTGCTCCTCTTAAGGAAATTCCAGCTGTTACTTCATCTTTGATTGTAGCTGATTCCTATATAGAGGGTACTGGTAGCTCTCCAATCCATCATCCATTATCTTTGCCTAGCTCCAGTCCTTCTTCTCTTAACCAATTGGTAGCAAAAACTATAGAGACTGCTAAGGATACTCCACCTTCTTCTCCGATTCCTATGCAGTCATTTCTTCTTTCTACCAGAGCTCTTTCTATACCTTCCATGTCAATGGGTGAGGTGGATATTTTTGAGGCTAGACTAGCCAATCTTTTTGACATACCTTCCACCTCTCCAATAACTAGCAATAAGACTGAGCCATTAGTTCTAGCTGATTCTCTACTAGAAATTTTTAAGAGCTCTTCCTCCAGTGGTAAGACTTCCTTGCCTTCGATAGACTTGGATAGCTGTTTAGAGTTGCTGGCATCTTTTTCGAGGATTCTTTTCGAAGCCTTACAAAGGCCTATAATCAAAGATGGCTTCCTCCACTGTTGCAAGGTTGTTGAGCAATCCGGTATGGCTGTCTCAAGTTATTTATCTCAAGCAGCAGCCACCATTGATTTTTATGTCAACATTTGCCATGCTGCCAAGGTTGCGGAGGAGAAATTGGTGAGAGATCGGAGCTTCGTTTCCAAGGTACATATTGAAGTGTCAGAATTGAAGGAACAACATTCCTCTGTCTCCCAATTTGGAGCTCAACTATTGGAGAAGAAAACTCAACTTGAAGAGAAGCTATCAGCAATCAACCAAGCTTTAGATCGAACTGCCACCAAATTACAGATTACCAATCAAGGACTGGCTGATCGAAAGCAGGAGATCGTTTCAGCCATCCAGTTGTTCCCATCACTTCAGAATAGAGCATCTATTGTAAAAGAACAGCTGAGGCATTATACTGACTTCTGGGCCAAACTATGGCTACATGTACTCAACTCTTTATGAAATAAAAATTCTTATTTATCATTTGAGTGTTCTCATGTTCTTTTATTTAGCACTTATTCTATTCCTTGTGTTTCCCATACGGTTGGATAATAAGGCTTCAAATATCTGCCATTAATTTTCTTGGGATGTACATATCCATTCAAAATTTTCAAATGATATGCTCCCATAGGCAAGACTCTATGAACTTGATACGGTCCTTTCCAGTTAGGTGACCATTTGCCAAACTTGTGGCTTTTAATCCCTATTGGGAGTATTGTCTTCCATACCAAATCACCTTTATCAAAACTAATGTGCTTGACTTTCTTATTATAGTTTTTGGCTGCTTTCTTCTTTTGGAAAAGAATGCTATTTAATGCCAGAATCCTAGCTTCATCTATACTTTCTAATTCCAAGCACATACTCTGATGGTATTGCTTAAGATCTATCTGGTCTTGGCATCTCACCCTCAAGGACTTAACATTAATTTCCACAGGTAGTACTGCATCATGCCCATATACTAAGGCATAATGAGTGATTCCTGTACTTAACCTTGGAGAAGTCCTATAAGCCCACAATACATCCAACAATAAGTTATGCCAATCCCTAGGATTGTTTTCCATAACTTTTTATATTCCTTTTTTCAAAGACTTATTGGATGATTCAGCTTGACCATTGGCTTGTGCATAATAGGGGGTGGAATTAACAAGGCTAATTCCAAACTCTGCCACAAAAGACTTTACCATTTTCCTATCAAATACAGTCTCATTATCAACAGTTATAGTCTGTGGGATACCAAATCTATGGATTAATTCCTTAATGAATCTAATGACTTCAGTCTGGTCTACAGCCTTGTATAGCTTAGTTTCGACCCACTTAGTGAAGTAATCAGTGGCCACTAAGATGAAACAATGATGCTTCGAAGAGGGTGGGTATATTTTCCGCATCATATCCATGGCCCATCCTCTAAATGGCCAAGGCTTCACAACTGCATGCAGGTCAGTTATGGGCACATGCCTTATTGTGCCATGCTTTTGGCATGCCTGGCAACTTCTTGCATATTCTATGCAATCCTTAAGGATAGTTGGCCAATAGTAGGAATGCTTTCGAAATAGCCATCTCATCTTCACACCAGGCTGATGAGCACCACAGATGCCTTCATGAACCTCAACCATAGCTGTCAATGCTTCATTTGGGCCTAAACATTCTAACAATAGCCCATCTTCCCCTCTTTTGTAGAGAGCATTACCATACATTATGTATTGCATAGACTGCAATCTAATTTTTCTGCTGGCTTTCGAAGATGGGCCAGCCAGATACTGCATCATTGGATGCCTCCAATCTTGTTCTTGTAAGTCATTACGATTGACTTGCAGGACCACATTCCTTTTATTTAAGAGTGGTATTACTTTCTGATATGTTGTTTGGCTTATATCCCTTTGAGTATTATCCCTTCACTTGAAATTCGAAGCTTTCTGAGCCACATCATTAGCTTTATTATTCAAGAATCTTGGGACATGAGTTACATTTGCTATCTGAAATTGAGAAAGAAGATGTAATGCAATAACATAGTATGACAACATGCTTATACTTTGACATTTGAAAATCCCTTTCACCTGGTTAACTACCAATTGAGAATCTTCAAATATGTCAACTGCATGAGCTTGTAATCCAATAAGTATTTCCAATCCCATTATTAAGGCTTCATATTTAGCTTGATTATTGGAACAAGTAATTTCATCCACTCTGAAACCATGCGTGGTTTCGACTCCTTGTGGTGACTTAATTACTACACCAATCTCAGTTAAACCATTGGCTTTTGATCCATCAAACCACATTTGCCATGGTTCAACACTAGCCATATCAAGTTTCATTATCTCTTGGCTTTCTGTTTGACATGGATGGTCTGCCAAAAAATTAGCTAAAACTTGTCCTTTTAACTGCCTTTTGGGGAACATATTCTAGATGAAATTCTGATAAAGCTAGTATCCATTTACCAATTCTTCCCCTCAACATGGGTCTAGATAACATATATTTAACCAAATCTGTGGTTGCAATTACCAAGACAGTTGTAGGCAAAAGATAGTATCTTAATTTCATTGCAACAAAATACAATGCAAGGCACAACTTTTCTACAGCTGAGTATTTACATTCACAAGAATTTAGAAACCTACTAAGGTAATAAACAGCTTGCTCCTTGCCTTCTTCGTTGTCTTGGGCTAAGAAAACTCCCAATGAATCCTCTGCTGCAGCTATGTACAACTTCAAGGGCTTATTACCCTTTGGTGGCATCGGCACTGGAAGGTTGGCCAAGTAGGCTTTGATTCTTTCGAAAGCAGTTTGATGCTCTGCTATCCACACAAACTCCTCTTCTTCTTTCAGCCTTAATAAGGAAGAAAAAACTTTAGTTTTCCCTGCAGTATTAGAAATGAATCTTCGAAGAAAATTAACCTGCCCAAGGAATTTTTGTAATTCTTTCTTAATTGATGGGGGTCTGGCTTCAATCTGTATTCCCTTCTTATGTACTACATAGCCCAAGAAGTTTCCAGTTGATACGCCAAAAGCACATTTGAGAGGATTAAGCTTTAACTTGAACTTTCTCATTCTTTCAAAAGCTGTTTCCAAGTGAAACAAATGTTCCTCTATGGATTGGGACTTTACTACAATATCATCAATATAACACTCTAAATATCCTCCAATAAGATCATGAAAGATAGTGTTCATAGCTCTTTGATATGTAGCCCTAGCATTCTTCAGACCAAATGGCATTTTAACCCATTCGAATGTGCCAATATTCCCAGGACATCTGAATGCTGTCTTGTGGACATCCTCCTCTGCAATACAGATTTGGTTATAACCAGAGTGCCTATCCATCATTGATAAAATTCGATGCCCTGCTGAGCTGTCTACCAACAGATCTACTATAGGCATATGATACTCATCTTTTGGGGTTGCTAAATTCAAGTTTATGAAATCGATGTATACTCTCATTTTCCAATTTTTCTTTACTACAAGTACAATATTAGATAGCCATTCAACGTACCTGGTTGTCCTAATAAAGCATGTCTTGAGGAGCCTAAGAATTTCCTTCTTGACCTTTTGAATCACCTCAGGGCTCATCCTTCTTGGTTTTTGCTTGAATAGGTTGAAATTAGGCCTCATAGGAAGCCTATGTTCCACTAATGACCTGTCCAATCCTGGTAATTCATTATAAGACCATGCAAATCAATCTTTGTATCTCTTCAGGACCAACAACAACTGGTCTCTGTCAAGAGCATTCAAACAAGCACTTATATAGGTGGGCTGCTGTATGGAACCTTCCTCCAATTCCACTTCTTCCAAGGGGTCTTGTACCTAAGAACTCACTGATGCTTCTTCTTTGATTCCTTCTGACTTCGAAGCAATCTCTTTGCTCTGTCCTGCTCCCAGTTTATTTGGTTCGACATCCTTACCCTCCTCCTCATAGATAAAGTCTGTCCACAAGGCATCTCCCTCTTGTATCTCTTGGACTTTTGTTTCAATATCCAAAGCACAGTATTTATCCAAGGCCAAACATCTGACCTGTTACTGTTACTGCTTCCAACCAATTATCATGGCTTATTTCTCTTGTTCTTGCACTTTCTGGACTATTGATTGTATGTCAAATGCTGAAAACTTAATTAAAGCCAAAGATTTGGCCTCCTCGGTTCCATCTCTTTGCCTACAACTAGGCATCATTGTCATCTTTAACGACAAACATTTCATCAGCACTTTCCTGGACTAAGTGCTTCAGTTGTGCTAATTCCTCATCAGCCGTCACCTCGGCTGATCCATTAGGTTTTCTCAGTATACTGAGTGGTGCCACTCCTTCAGTATATAATTTGGCCTCTACGAAATTTGCACAAGCTATGAAGGGTTGAGGATTTGCATTGATCTTCTCCGTCTCTCCATTGCACAAGGCCATCATGATTTTTTGATGTAAAGATGAAGGCACACATTTGTTGGTGTGAATCCAATCTCTTCCAAGTAAAGTATTATACTTAACATTGCTGTCGATAACGAAGAATACTGTCATGCAGTCCCTGGTTCTCACACTCAAGTTGATGGGCAAAATACCTCGGGCCATCTGTTTGTCTTTAGTGAAACTAGCAATGGCTGTACTGGTTGGGATTAGTCTGGTGTTCTTCTTTCTTAGTTTCTTCAACGAAGATTTTGGAAGCAGGTTTACTGCTGCCCCGTTGTCCACCAGCACCCGATTCATCTATATTCCATCGAAGAAGGCCTTGATATACAAGAGTTTGACATGCTGTGTCATGGATGTCGTAGGATACTCGAAAGGGTATGAGAGGTTAATACTTACCTCTTCCTCACTCTCGTCTTCAGTTTCTATTGGTGTGGCTACTTCGGATTCGTTTTGCACCATACTTACTTGTAAGTCTTCACTAGAGACTGGAATTGGGTCAATCCCCTGACCTTGGTTTTCATCTTCAGCTTGAAACTCCTGTGGCAGCAGTCAATTTTAGATTATGGTCTAACTTTGAATCGATTTTAGATTATGGTCTAACTTTGAATAATGCCTCAGCTGAAGATGGGATCGATTTTAGTTGGAACAGGAGTTTCAAGCTGAAGATGAAAACCAACTGAACCAATGAAGAACTTTGAATAATGCCTCCCCTGAACCAATGAAAACCAACTGAACCAATCGATTTTAGTTGGAACAGGAATCGATTTTAGTTGGAACAGGAATCGACTTTGAATAATGCCTCCCCTGACCTTGGTTGGAATCGATTTTAGTTATTCAAACTTTGAATAATGCCTCTTCCAGATTATGGTCTAACTATCCTTAGATTATGGTCTAACTTTTGTCTGGAAGAGTCGATTTTAGATTATGGTCTAACTTTGAATCTTCTTCTCCTTCTGCCTAGCTCTTTAGCTGAACCAATGAAGAACTTTCTCCACCTCCTTTCAGATCCTTCTGGTACTGAGTGTACCTTCATTGGATCTTCCTTCTTTGAGACCTAGAAATCACTAGGACCATATTTAGTTCTTTTGTTTTCGGGTGCTTAAGCAATACCCAATTGTTTGGATTCACCAAAGGTGGTTTGACCATCCTACCTTGGTTTCCAACAACATTTCTTTGGGTAGACATCTCCCTAGGTTTGTTCTGCATGACAAATCAATCTGGAACTCCAGGTACCCATGAACCTACTAACCCAACTGTTGAACTGTTTCTTTCTTTCTTCCTTCGAAACCATGTTCGAAGTTGGCTGTGAAGGCCACTGCTTGGCCTTGACTCCTTGTTTCGGGCCTAACTCAGGCCTTTGATGAAGGTGGCCACTTTCCGTCCTGCGTGAGGCTGGTCTAGGAGGCCAATCTCTGGCTTTAATCCCGTAAACGGAACCTTTCTTTGGTCTTCTTTCAGGATGACTGCTCTCAATTCTATAATAATTAGGTGGTCTAGACTCATATAAAGGCCTCTCGCCTTTAGAATGCATTCTAGCAGCTGTTGGCTCAGCCATCAATGGCTGCTGCCTAAAACTAGTTGGATATGGCCTTTTGTTATAAGCACTGGTTGGTTTAGGACGCCTCTGCATATCCTTGTAATATCGTTTCCCATCAATTGGAAGCCCTTTCAACCACTTGTAGCTCAGCCTGTATCTGAGACACATTCTTTGCATGACAGCTGCTTCTAAAGAATCGTCATCCAGTGCTTCTTCATCAAAGTCTTCCCTCTGGTCTGAGAACCTTTGTCCAATAGCTGGTAGATTTCTAGTGTCTTTCTTGACAATTGTCTGGCTGGCAACATGCATCTGCACATTGACTTCTTCCAATTCTTTCAAGGACAAGTTCTGGAAGTCTGGCATAATAACATTGGCTGCCACCTCTCCAATTTTCAGGAATGGATTAGTATCAATCCCCATGGCCTTTTCTGCTTTAGCTGGGAATTTTAAACTCCCCTTTCGAATCTGCTCTTGGATCCTGTCTCGAAAAATAATGTAGTTTTTAGTTGAGTGAGACCAAGAATTATGCCATTTACAATACACTTTTCCTTTAAGCTCCTCTGGAGACAAAATTTTGACTCCTTTTGGTAACTTCAGGAAATTTGCAGCAAGCAAACGATCAAAAATGTCATTTGTCTTTGTTAAGTCGAAAGAGTATTTCCTATGAAGGTCTTTCTTTTTAAACTGCTGATCAATTGTTGTATCTTTATAAATTAATGCCTCACAGATCACAGGTTCTTTCCTTACAATCTCTACTGCATCAATCTCACAATTAGGATCTCTATAATACGTCTTGTACGATGCATTACTTCGATCTTGTTCTTCTTCTAGTAATGCTTCATACCTAGACACCTTATAGGTTAATTCCACTAAGTCTCTAAACTCAGTTGAGTCAAACTTCTTTTGAAGCCTAAACTCTAAACCATTTTGAGTCAATCTCACAAATTCAGGCTCTGGTAAGACGATCCTACATTTATTTCGTGCTCTTTTAAATCTGGCAATAAACTGAGTAGCCTTCTCATCAGGCCTTCGACTCAATCTTGCCAAGTCTGCTATGGAAACCTCTGGCTCTGTTTGAAAGCATTGGGCATGAAATGCCTCTTCCATTTGTTGCCAAGTCTGGATAAAGCCAGGTGTAAGGTTAATATACCATACAAATGCTCCCCTAGTTAGAGAATTTGGGAATAATCTTAACTTCATATAGTCATTATTGGTAAATTCACCGCACTGAGCCGCGAACCTAGCAATATGCTCAACCGTTGACTGGTTTCCATTCCCATAAAAAATGGCAAAATCTGATATCCTGAAACCTCTTGGGTATTCATGTACCCTATCTACCCATTTTGGGTACGGTTTCCTATACACAAGAGTCTGACCCCCTCGAGCCATTGGTCCACACATCTCTCTAACAATGTCAGCAATTTGGTCCCTAGGGACCATATTTTGTGCCTGCTGAACTACTATTGGAGGAACAAACACAGGATTTGGTAGACAACCTTGTGCTTGGGGTCCTCTTGGTCCATAGGATGGTATATTTGGGACTGGTTGTCCCTGTGGTGCTGGCTACTGTTGAGGATATGGATGACCTCTTTGAGCCTGTCCTACAAAAGGACCTGCGAAAGGTGCTGGAACAGATGTTGTGTCTCTTCCAGTTGTAGGAAAACCTTCCAATCCCCCGGGTATAAATTCGAACAAAGGATTAGTGAACCCCCTCGTGCCAGGTATGGCTTCGAACATGGGATTTGGAACCATCTTTACACCATTATCTTGTGTTGGGCCAGATCCACCAATTTACATGGCTTCACTGTTAAGTAATAAGGCATTTTGATTTGCCATAGACCTCGAAAGAGGCTCATATCAAGACTAAGGTGGTGGTCTTTCATGATTTTGGTTACTAGTTTGACCATTAGTATACCCATTACTCTGCATAGGCTGTTTGTCTCTAGCCAATCTTTGCTGAGGGACATTTGAATTTTCCCCTATATGCCTTACATTAGTTGGTTGATGAGCATTCATTCAATCCAAAAAGGATGTTGCCCATCTCTCCATTGTGTTCATTAACTGTTGTCCCATGGCATCTACTAGGCCTCCCCATGGATTCATTGACTGAGTAGATGGAACAGTGGATGGTCCAATTCCTTGGCCTCGTCCAATATTATGAATATGTGGTACTGGTTCCGAAGTGCTGGTCTGTTCGACCATAGGATCTGATAAAATGGGTGTTTCCACAAGATGTGTTATCACATTATCCTCTGTACTAGGTATATCTACCTCTCCTTCCATGCCTTTTTCCAAGCGTTCATTTTCTCCTTGTCTCCTACGTCTAGCCATTTCAATTAGTCTCACTGGGCATGCCAAAAATATATGTTGGCTTTTTTGGCTTTCGAAGGTTATTTTTGTAATTGTGAGTGTGCCAGTAAGGATCAATCAGTCCTTACAGAATGTTAATTTCCAACCAATTATCAGACGATTGTGTTTTAGTTTTTTTAGCCTCAATGAAGAAGACTTTTTCTGGTGGCTTTGTTTAGGAGAATTAAACAAACAATGATTAAATAAAGAACAGTTGTAGTATTTCATTAAGTAAAATGAAAGACTTACAAAGATCTGAATCAGCTTTGTAGAGATTTACAACAACAAGCTACTTGAAAACTACTCCTATGAACGAAGTGTAGTGTAGGAATTTTAAAGTATAAAAATACAAAGAACAGGAAATGTAAAACTGGAAAGGAAATAAAGTAGATAAAACTGGTTTCTTTGGATCTGAGTCTGGGGCTTTTTCTGGGGCCTTCACTGCTATTTATACTTCTTAAGGATAACCATCGAACTGCACTTCTAACTGTCGAACCGTTCCTTCATGATCGCTGATCATGTTGCCTTATAGTTAGCTCCACTATGCCAATACCTGCAATTAAGCTTCCCTCCTGATTTTGAATTTAAATGTGAGTAATCGTTGAAGCCACATCACTTTGCATCTCTTTACTGATCCAGTACTACGCAGATCTTATGAAAACCAATACTAACTGCCACGTGTACGATCACGATCGAAGGTTTGAGTTGTCTTCCCGTATTACCCTAAACCTATTATGTGTTGAACTGTGATTGACTTTATACAAAATATGTAGCCAACAATATTATTCTATTTGACAGTAACATGTTACTTTGTTTTACAGTAACATGTTATTTTGGTTCACAATAACATTTTATTGTTACGAAAAAACAAAGTACATGCTAGATGAACTAATCAAAAATATACATGCATAACAGTTTTAAACTTGTATAAAATAAAACAAAAGTGTTCATCTTCAAAAGAGTTCTATGAGATATATATGCATGGACAATATTGTCAAAAGAAGAAAAAATAAAAAAATAAAGAAATTTTACTTTATCATTTCTCAATTATGCACCTACTTTTTAGGAGATTTATAAAACATAATAAATTAGATTATTATTTTCATTAAATAAGGATCTAATAAAAGAGTTTTAGCTAAATTTGCCTTTTGTCAATCTCTTAATCATAATGCTGAGCTAATTCAAATGATTATCTTATGACCACAATCCAAAGTAAATGATTATATTATGCTAATATTTAAGCATTGTTTGAGATTGACTTTTGTAGTGATTTTTTTTATAAAATTTTTAGTAAATTTTTTATTTTTATATTTAAAAATTAGATTTTTAGAATCTATTCAATTAGAAAAACTAGAAAAGTAAATAAAAAATAAAAAATAAAAAATTATGAAAAGAAGTCCACTAAAAACAATTTTTTTAAAACTTTTAAATTATTTTTTAGATTCTTCTATATTAGATGGACCGAAAAGTTTTAAAAAAATGATACAAAATTTTAAAAAATCATAAAAGCTAATTTTTTTTTTAAAAAAAAGAAGTGACTTTTTAAGCTAGTTCTCAAATGTTCGTCTAAATAAATATAAGCCGTTTATTGCATGGGATTGAGGGTGTGAGATTGGATTCCATATCCAATAAATTTACTAATCCATCGTTTGATTAGTTTGGTAAAAAGTCAAATTAATAGTCAAACACACATAATTTTTAGTCAAATAGTTCAAAAAGTATTTATTTAACACTAACAATCTATTGTATTACAGTCTACTCTTATTCAGTTCGTCAAAATACACACCCAATGGTCAATTAAGCTTAATATTCGGATTTGAGTCTCCAAATTCCATTCCCTTGTCCCCTCGCCCAAGAGAGAGAAAAATGAAAAACAATTGAAAGAAAATAAAAAGAACCATGATTAGCACCCTGTAATTGGAGAGACTATCCCCACTAAACCAGCATAAGCAACACTCAATTGTCAACTTAACCATTAACCTTGATACAATCCCTAGCCTTGGAACACATAATTTTGATTCTCTTAGATCATTAGTTGTGGACATATGTGAAGAAAGTGTCATTAAAGTATTACTATATAATAATATGTTTAGGTACACTACATGGCCCTCTTTTATTTTCAGTACAAATTGTAATTACTATAAGAGTAGAAAACTATAATTAGGTTCCTAGTCATTATTGCAAATGATAATGATAATTAGAGGAATTTGAGTGGAGACTGTATGGGAGTAATCATTATTATTATTAATTTTTTTGTTGTGAAATATCAATATTTTTGCAGTTTAATAACAATAATTTTATAAACTCCAAACTAATTATGGAAAACATAAATGACAATACGGTGAGATTTTATTATGAGTAGAGCATACTCTCATGTGATAGGTCTCATTGTCCTATATTTATGACTGATTTGTTATTTTTTTATGATCTATTCTTCAGATGAATTTTCATCAAAAAAATTACTTATTAAAAAATAATCGAAAGAATCCATTCTTTGCCAAAAAAAAAGAAACGAGTTATTTTGAATTTTATAGTAATTAATAGATTCTACTATATTTTCTCCGTCGATATTTGGCCATTATGCTCCAAAATAATTTATTGATTTGTTTAAAAATCAATCCGGTTACATCTACTTTTGAGTATAGAGTTTCAAAGGGCCAATTTGATTTGACATAAAATATTTGAGATAATTTTCTTTCATTTTACAATAGAGAAAACTTTCGTGAGATATGACAAAATTGGTTGGGAGACAAAAGAAAACAAACATGTAACTAACACTAATACTTTTATGTAATATTTAAATCAGGAGTTATGGGTATAGGTATGATCGGTTGAGGATCACTTGTCTCCCCCTTCTCTTTTCTTTTTTCTTGTTTTGTTTTGTTCTCTTATTTTGAAATTCCTCTATATCACATGATCAAACTAGAGAGAAATCTAATCGTGTAGCAAAAAAGAGATTTCGGACAAGAAAAAAAGAAAGGAGAGAATATAATACCTTACAAAAAAATAATACACTAATAAAATTTTTGTACACAATTCATACTTTTAACATGAATGATGTGAGTGACATTTGTGAAATTATAAAAATAATGATAGGTGTTTTCACTGTAAATGAAGTGATTATAAGATGCCACATCATTCTGTATTCAAATTATGGTTAACTAGACTTTTATTAGCTATATATTAGTTATTTATATGGAAGCCATTTAAAGTAAACAACCACCAATCAAGTCAAGGGTTGGTGGGGAAAATGCAAGAAGAGGTGACTTTTAAGACAAATTTATACAAAACATGGGGAAAAAAGAAAGTGCTAAATTGCACACTGTAAAGTAGAATTGCATGTGATCAAATAGTTTTCTAGTTTGTATTTTCTTGAATACAAATATCATTTTTAGGTTTATTTATTTATAAAAAGAATGAATTGATGGATGCTTATAAAGTAGATTGCTAAAAGTCATCAATGCATACATAATGACAGCTTAAGCCAAAGCCCACACTTAAGCAGCTACATTGATGTCTTGACAATGCCAATACTCATAATTAAGGCATTGCATTAATGTCTAATTCCAAATCACTTACACTCTTTTTGATTGGAGGATTTAGAAAGGGATTTGAAAAATGAAAAGAAAAATGTGTGTGAAACTAGGTGAAATATAGATATATTTTATTCACATTTCACCTATCTTTCCCATTCCCTTTCCAAATCTCTTCTCAAATTCCACAAGCAAACACAACATTAGGAATCCACCCATGTGTAGATCCCACACCATGTGAAAGTTTAAGTAGAAAATTTGATAGATTATTTAGGATCCATAGTATTTTCCAATTGGGAAAATAGAGTTAATAGAAAGATCACAAGGGGTGAAGAATATACCCACCAATTCCATTTGTGTCTTGTATTCCTTACAATGGTGTTCAAATTCAAATGAGTAACGATATACAAACATAAAATTAAACTAGGATTAATGTACAAAATGATGTGGCTTAATGTGAAATTTTCGTTTTAAAACAAAACATCCATAAAGATGATTGTGTTTTCTATATATATATATACATATATTACCTATGACTAGAGGTTTCCAATTCGAAAACAATCAATTAGTGAAAAAAGTACTCACCAATTCCTATACATTCCTTACTTACAATGGTGTTGAAATTCGAAAACAATCAAGGGGCGAAAAATATATGGGTCACAAGGGGTGACAAATATACCCACTAATACCAAGGAGTTTCGCCGTCAGTGCACAGTCAAAATCAGATGAGCATACCATTATTAGGATAAAAAAGTTATTTCTTACTTACAACGGTGTTCAAATTCAAAAACAAGAAATGTTTGAAAAATATACCAACGAATTACAATTATGACTTACATTACATCCTTATGTTCAAATTCAAAAACAATCAAGGGTTGAATAAGTGGAAATAAAAGAAAGATGAAAAAAAGAAGAAGAGAGGTGGTTAATTATGAGAAGGCATTAAAAGAGGAAGATTCCTGTATAAAGAGAGTGGTGTCCAATACTAATCATTGTATCTCTTTCCCCTTTTACAAAAAACATGAGTGGAATGAACAATGAAGACATACCATACGAGCGAAAAAGCTTTATCCTCATTCCTCTGGTTGGTGAGCAGTCAGTATTAGTCAGCCTTGCCGACAATATCCGCTGTCTTTCAAGGCTCCACCGAATTTTAGTTGCTGCAAATATCAAAACAAAATTTAAAATTACACTGATTCTACTCTACTACTCGCTTCACAGTTCACACAACCAAAACAGCTAGAACCCATTTGATTTTTCACTTTTTACTTGCATACCCACTTGGTTTGTACTGCTTATCAATGAATCTAGAAAAACATAAGAGGGAGAAAGACAAGATGCCGTAGATCAAAGTTCGATATGCTTGATAATGGTGTTCTATGATAAGAGGAAATGATGGATACGGTTTCCAGGAAAATCTATTGAGATCTATTCAAAGGAGCATAGTAAGGAGTGATTGAATACCAAAACAAGAATCACTACTTTACATCTATAATTAGAGGCAAAGGATAATGCCCAAGAAAAGACACCATATGCTATGCTGCCCTACATTTGTGTATATTTTTTTCTTCTCTCTCCTACTTTTTCTTCCATCCCTTGTACCGATCCTCTTTTCAATTCCTTTCCTAACATGGATCATTATTAACTTGTCTAGCAGACTAGAACATTTTACCTGTCAGGTACTGCATTGCCTGAATTTTGAATTTATCAAAACATACATGCTTTGACTTTTGAGCATACTACTGTATACATTTTTATGGAGTTTTTTTTGTTTACCAAACGCACTTCTTTTCAGAACAAAATTCTCAAAACTTAAGTGCTTCTGAACTTATTTCCCAAACTCACATTGTTTTGTAAAGTCATGTTTTCAAAAGACAACTTCAATTAACATATTATATAAACTTTTAATATCGTGTTTTGAAAACACAACTTTAATGTTGTGTTTGGTTGAGAGATTTGAGGAGGGATTTGGAAAGGGAAATGGAAAAGGTAGGTGAAATATGAATAAAACATGCCTAAATTTCACCTAGTTTCACACATCTTTTCCCTTTCCCTTTCCAAATCCCTCCCCAAATCCTCCAACCAAACACACCATAAGACTGCACACGACTACATGAAACGACATGGGTTTGGAAAATAAGTTTTCAAACAACTTGGTTCAGTAAATAACTCCATTTTTGTATGTGTATATGTGTGTTTTGCATCCTAACAAATACCCCATTGTTAGCTGATAGTGGAACCAACCCATTCTCAAAGCAAAAGGCAGAGGATGTTGAAGTATAGAGCCAAAAGGATTATGCTTAAAATGGCTGAAACCTCAAACAAATGAGCAAAGATGATTTAGGGCCTCAGCTATTATACGAAAACAATTCAGATCAAATATAAGCGAGGATGGTTGTATTAAGAATCAGTAATGCTATAAATCACCAATATGCATATGTATGTGTACAAAATAAAACAAAGAAAATAACAGCACCGCGACTATTAACACCAACCTCTTGAAATAAGTCAAAGATGCTCCCAGCATGAAAATCAGCCCAAGTTCGTTGCTCAATCCTTTCAGCCATGTCAACAGCCTCTCTTGCTTCCAGTTTGCTCAAGACCTTTTAGCAATCATAGCAACTCTAATTGATGACAATGCAAAACTCCAGTTTCTCAACGTGAGGATAAAAATTCAAAAGAGCGGGCCCAGCCTGAGAACAAAGAGAGTTAAGACGTTAGCCAAAGATGATGGGGTTAAAAACTTATCAAAAATAAACAAATAACTAAACAGAGAGGTGGGTAGAGGAAGAGAGAGGTAATTGTTAAGAATTGATACACCTAACTAGAATTGGCGAGACACGAAGCACAAACAACAATCTAAATCAAGTACACAAAAGCACAAAAAATTATGTGGTTCACCCAATATAGGGCTACATCCACGGTGGTTGTGGTTTTAATATGATCGGGAAAAAGTTACAATACATACAATATACAGACATGTGTCACTTCAACTATAAATACATAGTATTAAGGCAACAGTGCAGAACTGTGAAATACCAAAAGTACTAGAACTCCAAAATTCGGGTTGGGGGCAACCTCCTGAACCCCCACCTTCGGGCAAGTGGATGTTGCCCCTTAGAACCCTGCACTAACGTACTGCAAAGTTGGATCCGCCAACAGATGGGAAAGAATGATCTTTAATCCTCATTTCTATTTGACCATGACAACCAAAGCAATGAAGCACTAAGATGGACATCCAATTTCATGGTGGGGCTCCATCTTGTAGACAGACATTCCAGAAAATATCCATAGTGGTGCTTGTTTAACTACAAAGATCTGCTCTTCGACCTTCCAAGGTTGACCCATGTGATAATCAAGTCTGGTTTGCCATCAACCCAACCAGTTCAAGAAACTCCTACTGTGGCAAAAAAAAATACTTTCAAAAATTCAAACCAATACATATTTTTGTATCCTTTTGAAACTTGTTTTTCGAGCTAACTAAACAAGTTCAAGATTCAACCAAGTAATTATTGTGGCCAACTCCAGTGCAAAACATATCTGTGTTTCTTGCTCATAGGCATCAAACAAGAAAATAATAATAAAAGAGAGCTAATGTAACAGGTAATAGTTTTCATAAGGCTGTAGAAAATGATCTGAGCAAGATTCGAAAGAACAGTCCCATTTACAGCACTAAGTCTGCAATGCCCACAAAAAATGGCCCATGTGTACATAGAATTTCAAGAACTCATCCACTAATTTTTTTTTGAAGGAAACAAAGGAATAGTTAAATTTGTAGAAAATAAGCAGCTAGAAATGGGTCCGCAAAATTTCTAAGAACAAGAGGACAACTGAACACATGCAGGAACAACTCTTTAGAATTTAAATAAATCAGAAGGTAGGTCATGCAACTTTAATTATGGCTTGAATTAAATAGGACATTACAAGTGTTAGTCCCCATTAATTGAGGGCACCAGAAGGGGTAAAATTGGAGACAAACCCAACCCTTGGCATTATTTGCACAAAGTGGCTGCTTTCAAACTCGAACATGCAGTCTCATGCTAGGAAGCTCAATATACTGTTTACCTCAGTTAGAAAACAAACCCTTGTACCTCCCAATAAATGAATTTCAAAGGTGGGAAGAGTAGAAAAGCTGTTTGGCAAACTCTTAATAGCATCCAGGTGAAGAATGTCACTTTCACCTTTGATTATCACTCATGTGTTAATAACAGAAAAGGCAACGGAATAGCAATTTGGCATGGTCATACAAAAAACCAATCAATAACTAAGCATTTGAATTTGAAAGATGTATAAATAATGCTATTAGCTTTGAAAGCATGATTTCTAATATGAGAAAATCAGTCCACCTTCTGTGCAAATAAGCATGATATTGTCACTGTCTCTCTCTCTCTCTGAATGTCTTAATAGAGCATCATTCAATAGCAAGCTTCAGGAAAGAGGGTGGAGGCACTAATAATTAGTGCCCACAAATCCTATATTCAAAATTTCAACTTACTTCTCTGTAGAATCCACGAGAACAAAAAAATGTAATGCTAGGCAACAGTTTCATCAATTCAACAAGAAACACTTAACCAACTCAGGAAATGGTATTCCCAATTCGTAAACAAAGCACAGACACAAGGTTTAAACAGAAAAAAAACCATAAATATTGTTTATAACGAATTACTCTAACAACCATAGTGTTACAACGTACTCCATGTTTTTTATAAACAAGAATGAGTGTCTCTACAAAATCAAGAACCTCCAACCATACCAGCCTAATGATTCATTTGAATCATGTGGCCATTCAATTTCCAGTAATACATTGCTCAAGTTTCCCTCCTTTCCTGCAAACCCTACCCCTCCAAAATCTTCTAACAAAAGTAAACAAGGACAAAAAAAAAAAAGACAAAGTAAAAAAGAATTCAATAAATCTTACGGTTTCAGAAGTTTACAGGACTTAAAAAAGAAAACATTACACCGAGGATGCATCTGCAAAGGCCTCATTGATCATGTCACCATCCTCACTGCTTGTCATTGCTAACAACTCTGCGTCCTTTTCTTCATCACTCGAAAAATCACGCCTTTCAAGCTTTGCATGAGCAGCAATAAAAATCATTTTCTGAGCCCTATCCAGGCCCACGCTTGAGTTTCGTTGCACACAAACCCATCTCATAGATGACCAATTGCACTTAAACCCAAATGAGGTAGCATGAAGGAAGAGAAGCCTCACTGCAACATTCCCCAACAACTTAAACTCTTTTAGACAAGTCTCCCACACTAATCTACTGCTTTGAGGGTTTGCAATTTTCATCTTTCCTGTCAAAGGGTCTCGCTGTTTTACCTGAACTGCCTGTGCATATAATGGGTCTAGCCCTTCTGATCTCCATTTCATGAGTTCCATCAACGCAATATGAGCCTCGTCCCTTGAAACCAATCGAGTTATAAGCCTTTCCACATCCTTCTCTTGCTCGAGTGTCAAGCACTTGAATGGCGGAAGGTATTTTCCGCTTGCATCCCTCATCAAGTATTGTGGGTCGAGAATAAAAGCAGCTGACCATGCCGGGTGGTAATTTTTCTTAAATCTCTTTTCAACAATCTTCTCAACAGGACATTCAGCCACCCTGAATTTGGCACACCAGTCCTTCACTTTTCTCTTCAATTCTTCCCAAAGTGGAAGGCATTGCCCAACTAATGGCTTCTCAGCCTCAATCTCTTCAGCCATGCCTCTAATCAGTTTCACTAGTGAATGAACAGCGTCCAAGTCATTCCAAAAGCCCACATCTTGAATTATCGCCGCAACTTCCCTTGCCATTGGATCCTCCGCACATACCACCTTATACGAATTATCCAACACTACTAGATGAAGAACCTGAGCACAGCTCAATATATCCTCCAGCATCACAATGACGGAAGCAAAGTTCTTCCCGTTATCACATTTAGGTGGAGGAACTCTAATCAACCCAGGAAGCTCAACATCCTCTGACCGAAACTTGTGGAAACTATTCCTAACCCGAGACTTACTATTAAAAACATTCGCAATCTTCAAGCAATTATCAGTGACGGCCTTAAAAAGTGGAAGCTCTTTGATAAAATCTTTTATCAAACTAATAAACCCCTGAAGCTGACAAGATAAATTAACCATCCAAAGATTCTGAATCTCCAAATTCCTCAATGCTTTAGCGTTATACTTATCAGAAACTATACCTACACATCTATGCACAACACTTCCACATATATCTGTTATCGCATCCCACAAAATCTCCTCTGCATACTTCGACGGTACAGAACCACCAGTAAGTACCGCCTTCTGGAAGACACTAGTCCCATTTGGAAGATTTACCATAAACTTGACTAAATTCTCTTCCCCATGGCTACAATTCTTGCTCTTCCACCCATCAGAAGCAACTTGGAAGAACATAGCCTCTCTAATTCTAGCTTCTGACTCCTTTTTCGCTTCACCAAATTTCGTATCAAGCCTTGCACACGAAAACTCCCGCCGGGACAAGGCAGGCAAGCCGACCTGGTTAAGAAAAGCTTTGAACTTTGGGTGCTCAAGGCTCGAAATTGAAACCGACCCACAAGACTCATAGAACCAATCTGCAAGAAAATCGAATGCCGAATCAACCTGGCACTTACTCAAAGCTGGACCAGGCGAAGATTTGGGGCTCTTGAGCTTCTTCACACTATCTTCCAACATTGCCAAAGCACCCAAATCTTCTTTTCCACCCGATAAAACCAAATTCTGTTGATTCAGCCCAGTAGGACTCACAGAACCAACTGGGTTTCGCTCAAACTGTACTGGGGTGTAACCCAATACGCCGCTAAACCGTGACGAAGAAGTGTTGGTATGTTGCGAATTTCGCTTCCGATGATTCTGAGAAGGAGGAGGAGAAGACAAAGGAGGCAGTTGCGAGACTGGTATTGACGAAATGGGTTTCAAAAAGGAAGTGAAATTGGGGCAAGTCCCTCTCTTGAGATGCTCCGAAGCAGTGCGAGATGGGTTCGAAGCCGAAAAAGCAGAGTCGCAGAGAGTGCATTTGAGCTTGACAGCCTTTGGAAGAGTTGTCTCTGGGTTTCGAATCAAAATGGGTTCGAAATGTGCCCAGTACCAAGCTCCTTTCCCTTTGATCGCCTTGGTTCGAACCGTGACTAGACCTTCGTATCGCTTGTTCACGGCTTTCACAGCCACATCTTCAGTGAATGAAAGAGGAGTTGAAGATGAATCAGCCATTGAAGACTGAAATTAACAAATGGGTTGTGGTTGTGATGAGATTGGTGGGTATTTGAGAGAATCAAAGGCAGGCAAAGAACATTGTTGAAAACAGTTGGGTTGGGTGAGAATTATGGGCTTTTGGGGGCATTTAACTAGGAAAATTTGACGCCGGGGAGATGGGTATTGGATGGTGCCGGAGTAACATGCCGGAAAAAGACGATCAGGACTGAGAAATTGTAGGGTTTTGGGGAGTGATGGGTTGTTCTGTCAAAGAGTGTGGCGAAGTGTTTGTGGAAATGTTCAGCTGAATCAGAATGTGATGTTTTGAAGAAACAGAGAGAGAGAGAGAGAGAGACACAGACACAGAAAGGGAGTGAGTGGGGCAGTTTATATAGAGAGAGATTTGAAAGAGTTTCGGGCTGCCTTTCATTCATGGATTATTGTTTTTTATTTATTTATTATTTGGATAAAGAATAATGCTTGGGACCCCTTTTGGGGGTCACCTCCTCACCCCCTTTGTCACGTGGCGGGTGGTGATTGGAGGAGCAGGAAAAAAAAGAAAAAGAAAAAGAAAAAGAAATGTAACCAATGAGAGAGAGGGGGTCAAAGGGGGTGGGAGGAAAAGGGGGATGAATCATTGTTGTTGGATAAATTACACTGACACACCTAAAATTTAAATTTAATATATATTATTTTTGATATTTGAAAAATTATATTCCTATTCTTATAATTAATAGTTTCATTTTATAAATTTTTACTTAGGTCTCGTTTGAGAATATTTTTTTTTTAATAATTTTTTGATTAAAATATGATATAAAAAAATAAATATGTTTAAGATTTTTTTTTACAAAAAGATGTGCAAAAAGTAAAAGAGAAAAAAGAATCTTTGACTCTTTAGTATAAGCTGTTGGTTTTTAATTTTTTTAGTGACTTTTTAATTTTTTTACTAAAAAGAGATGTTGCAACAATTCTAAGAAGAAAATATAAGAAATTACATTTAAAAAAAAAGTAAAGAAAAAAAAATAGAAGAAGTAAAGTAAAGCAAAGCAAGATAAAATAGCGTATAAATTCAATGTCTTTTTGATATCAACGTTAATTTCATCTAAATAATTATAATAACAGAGGATCAGTGTAATTTCCCAAAAGTCAAGTGATAATATGTATTAAACTCAAATCTTAAAAAATGTAAGTATAATTTACCTTTATTATTTTTTTAGGCCCCATAAATATTAATCAATCATACCCATTTGGTATTTTTTTTATGAGTTGAAAAAAAAAGACAATTATAATTCTATATAAATTTTTATAAATAATTTTCGATCAGTGATAAATTTTATAATATTAATAATTAAAATTTAAATTTTTGAGATAATTATGAAAATTCGCAGGGTTTGATTTTAGTTTTTTTTTTTTTTTTTAGGATTCTTAATATTAAGATTTTATAGCATAAAGGACATCTAATATTGTCATAATGTCTAAGGTCCCTCAATTTGATCTAGAGAATTTTTCTAGATTTCCAAGAGAAATTCTATCTAGAGAAATTCTCTCAAACTTAGAGAAATTCTTTGTTTCTCTCTAGAGAAATTTCCAAATTATGTAAAGAACTAACAGTTATGGTTTTTAACTCAAAAAAAAAAAAAAAAAAAAAAGGGGCAAAACAACGATACCACCACCAGCAGCACTGATGCAAAGAGAAATGTGCACACCAGATAGATCATACACAAAATTATTGCACTGAGTACAACCAAGAAACAAAATTCGGTTCTTTTCCATCAAAACAACAAAAATGTTTCCGTTTCCTAAGAAACTGAAACGAAACATTAGTGGTAGAGTTGAAAAGTATAAATCAAATCCAGAGAAAATTTGACTTCACAGAGAAAATCTCACCAGAGAAATTCTGTTTTTACAATTTATGTAACGCCCTCAAAATAAGACATATGACAATTATGCATAAGATCCATAAACATAAAGAAATATTATATTTTCATTCATCAGAGGCTTCTTACAAATGATAGTACATGTTATCAACTAAATGAATGCCCAGCGGGCTTACATCTTTCCAAGTAATAACTTGGTTACAACAAAAGAAGAGTGCTAACTCTTTACATATAAAACCCTCGGCTTGAATTTACATGTAATCACCAAAACAAAAATAACAAAATGGAGCCTTCAACTTCTAAACCTCCCAAGCGAAGACCTTGGAGGCGGCATGTCACTTGTACCTGAAAATGGTGTCCCAAGTAGGGTGAGCCAAAGCCCAGTAGAGATATGCTAAACCAAATATGAGAAATAACTAAAATATTAGCATTCGACAAATGGTTAACACTTGTAAACCAACTTACACCCATTCCATAGCCCAATAACAATTACAACCATATTTCAATCCGCTTCCATTTATTTATCCAAATCAATTCAAAGACATGGTTCATTATTTATCCAAAAAATTCAAAATGAGACTACAACTCGTATTATCAACAATTCAATCATCAACGTCATTCAAACATATTTAAGATTTTGGGACTTTCACCCTGGACACTCTGGCTAACTTAATTATCAATGGAGACATAGTTCATTGATATCTAAACATTTCAAAATGAGACTACAACTCACATTATCAACACTTCAATCGTAAACATCATTCATACACTTCCATTGGCACCCAAATATATATAAGGTTTCGAGACTTTCACCCTGGACACTCCAGCCAACTTAATTATCAATGGAGTCTATCCCCTATCTCCTCCCAACAATGGATTACATCCCCTATCTCCTCCCAAACAATGGAGTACATCCCATATCTCCTCCCAAACAAGATACATATACAATGTATTTAAACACGTTGTCATATACAATGACCAATTCAATCACGTATTCAATGTTTATATACAACCGTCATATTCAATGATATATTTCAATTGATTAGTTTCAATTCACCTAATCATCATGTAGTTTCTACAACAATCATGGCTATCCTCCACCGATAGCTCAAAACAGTTATTTCTACACAGATAAATAAATA
The DNA here is from genome assembly GCF_004153795.1 of Camellia sinensis. Classification (NCBI taxonomy): domain Eukaryota; kingdom Viridiplantae; phylum Streptophyta; class Magnoliopsida; order Ericales; family Theaceae; genus Camellia; species Camellia sinensis. The sequence continues at coordinate 26,964 of NW_021026735.1, forward strand.
TATCAAACAGATAAATTATCACATTTTCCACAGGTGAGTGATTTATCAATCCAACAACACCATTTAATCACAATTTCCTCCACTTTCACAATTTCCAAACCAATTTCATATTTCCACAGTTGATTTCATTATTTAAACAAGTAATCCATTTAATCCCAATTAGGGCATTTTTCCCTTTGCTCAAAAATTGCACCCAATGCCAAATGTCACCAATTATACACAAACAACCCCATTTCCAAGACCCTATATACATATGGAACCCAACAATAAGAAACCATTCTTTTATAATTTCAAACTCAACCCTAACTTTACCCAAAATTTTCAAATCCCACCATTTATACAAAATGACCAATATTTATGTCAAAACTCACATTAAGGAGTAGATTATCCCTACCTCAAATGGAGAAACTCAAAGGAGATGAAAAGAGAAACCCAAGATGCTCCAAATTCAAACTTTTTCGGATCAAAAGATAGCCCACGCAATGCTCTAGCTTTTTAACAAAGAGAGTAGGGTAGAAGGGCCCTAGAGTATTTGTAGAGAGAGAGAGAGTTTGGAGAGAAGAGTTGCCGATCTAGGGTTTTAAAGAAGGAAAAGATCAAAAAGTTATATAAAATCACGCTGCTGCGAACTAATATATGCGAGGCTCGCTTGAGCGAAGGACTTGTCGCTCGAGCGACCAGACACAACAAAAGATCTCACTCGAGCGCAAGAAGCATCACTCGAGTGAACAATGCGAAGCTTCAGGTCTGCCACTCACGCAGACGCACGCTTGAGCGCAAGAGTGCTCGCTCGAGCGAAGGAACACAAAACACAGGGCTCGCTCGAGCGAAGAATACCAACCTTCAGGTCTTTACAGAGACGCAGACGCACGCTCGAGCGAAGAGACAAACACCCAAGGCTCGCTCGAGCAAAGAGGCCAAAATCTGGACAGCAACCACTTGTACTAACTCACAACCAACCTGTTCCAAACTCACCCAACACGTCCCAAAACTCAAATACAAAGAATTGAATGATGGAAATATGATATAGACAACAACATACAATCACGAAACCCGAGTCCGGAACACAACAAAGGTCGGGGTAAAACTTGGATCGCTATAAATTCTAGGAAGAATTTCTCTGGTTTTTCAAATTTCTCTGGTTTTTCAAATTTCTCTGACTCATTATTCAGAAAATTTCTCTGGCCTTCCCTTCTCTCCAGAGAAATTTTTTTTCTCCTAGGGCTATGACACCGCCACAGCAAGGAAGGATCATCAACACCACACTCAAATCTCAGTCCACGGCGGTTAGATCTCGAATCCGGTAGAGCCTGGTGCAGTGGATGTGAGGATGCTGGGGAGATCAACTGAGATCGAGAGAGTGAGATTGTGATGAGAGAAACAGTGAGGAAGAGAGAGAGAGAAAGTGTATGTGTATTTGTATGTGTATGTGTGTATGTGTGTGTGTGACGAGTGGCAAGTTGGTGTTGCCGTCGCTGTCTTGGCCACTGTGGTTGATTTGACTCTTCGCATTACCGATGAAGAAAGTGAATGGGTTGGTGAGGATAAAGACGACGATGATGAGGGCAAAACGGTAGTACAGGAGAGAGAGACGTGAAGCTGGGGTCAACACAGATTCCGGTGATGCCACTGCCGCCGAATCCAACTTCTCGCGCTCGCCGACGCAAAGAAACGTAGAGCTAAAGAGAGAGATCTTGCCAGCTGAAAACTATGCTTCCTTTGACGGCTTGAAAGAGAAAGCGAGAGAGTGAATTTTCTCTGTGTTATATGGGTGTAGGGTTAAGGGACTTTAGACATCACAAAATAATATTGTGGATCTCTTCTATCACAAAAAATAGGAGAGAGACCTCAGACTAATTTTCCCTTTGACTTTTATAAAAAAAATAAATTTTGAATTTTGAATTTTGTTAACTTAAAATATAATTTTTAATTTGTTTTTAATTTAAAGTATTTACCTATTTTTAACAATGTTTTTGTCATTAAACTCAATGTAAGTTACATAAAGTGACTAAACTATCTATTTTTATTGAGTTCAATGACTAAAATATTTATTTTGCGCTCGATTTTTTTTTAATGGAAATAAGCAAATGGTTTTAATTAAAAAGAAATCAAAAATTTAGGATTTAAATTAATAAAATTAAAAATTTAAGATTTATTTTTTTATAAGGGTCAAACCTTAGAGTTTTTTTTGTTTTATATAATTTTTCTATGAATTTGTAATTATTTTGTAAAAATGCCACTAGATCCCTCCAAAAGTTAATAATGTGTTTGAGAATGGTTTTTTTAGTTGAATATATAATTGCGAATAAAAAAAGTGATTTATTGGTATGTATAATATAATTTTAGAAATCACATTTAAAAAAAAAAAAAATCCTAAGTTTTAACAAATAAATCTTGAATTTTTAAATTTACAATTTAAACTTTATTCTTTTAATTTGTTTTCAATCTAAAACATTTGCTTATTTTCATTAAGTCAAATTATCTAGAAAAATATATTTTAGTCATTAAACTCAATGAAAATTGGTATTTTATTTAGTACACTTACATTAAATTTAATGACAAAAATATATTTTTTTTATACAATTTTACTTAATGAAAATAAGCAAATAGTTTAAATTGAAACAAATTAAAATATTAGACTTTAAATTGAAAAAATTAAAAATTCAAGATGTATTTTGTTACAAGGCTCGGGCTTTAGAGTTTTTTTTTTATTATAATTTTTTCTACAATATTTTAATTTTTAATTTTTTTTGACGTTTTTGTGACTTTTTAACATTTTTAACTAAAAAAAACTAATAGGGCTTAATGTATTGATTATTTATAAAAGAATTTAAATTTATTTTATAATTATAATTATGTAATTTCTTCACATTTATTTAAAAAAAATTAAAGATAAATATAATTTTAAAGTTAGATCATTTATTTATTTTTAAATAAATTAAATTAAATCATGCTATGAAAATTATTAAGTATGATTTTAAATTTTTCTTTTTAAGAATGATATTTAGACATGAAATCTAGAAAATTAACAGATCAAATTATTAAAAGGGTTTTTTTTTTTAAGGTCCCTGGTATTAACATTTTATAGTATAAAGGACATCAAATATTTTCATAATGTCTAAGGTCCCTCAAGTTGATCCAGAGAAAATTGGTCCAGAGAAAATTAGTCTAGAGAAAATTGATCCAGAGAAATTCTGAATTTCTCTGGATTCAACCCAGAGAAAATTCAAATTTCTCTGGGTTCAGTTTGACCAATTTTCTCTATTTCTCTGACCTTCCAGAGAATTTTTCAGATAAAATTTATACAATGGTCAAAATCTCAGAGAATTTCTCTGGATAGAAATTTTTTGACAAACTAATTACTACCAAATCTGTGAAATGAAAAAATTCATTCTGCACTCTCCTTATGATAATTTATATATAAATGAGTCAAAAACATAAACAAAAAGTCACATTACCCATGATAATAGAGAACTCCCTTCAACCAAAACCGAATCTAAAAGCAAAATACTTGATTCAAATCTTCACATCATCTGATGCAACATAAGTCCTTGATTAGCCAGCACCAACAAGAGAAGATGGAATAGTTGCTGAAAAAATGTAGTCAAAACCAGAAGGAGAATGAAAATGTAGAACAAGAGATGAGAAAATCCTTCAATTGTGAATATATATATATATATAACTATGACTGCCAATTAGGTGGAACGGAAGAAAAGAGAAGGAAAGGGAGAAGGTATGGAGGAAGCTGCTGTGAAAATTGAAAAGGAAAGGGAGAAGGTTGGTCTAGAGAACATGAATGAAGAATTTCTCTGGATCACTCTATGCCAGAGAAATTCTCTCAAAATCAATGAAATTCCTAAAGAAACATTTCTAGAGAAATTCTCTTTAACCCAGAGAAATTCCTTTCCAACTCAGAAAAATTCACAAAAACTCAAAAATTTTCAAAAAAATCACAAAAACCCAGAGAAATTTCCCTTGCATGATTTCCTCAAAAACTCACTTCAGATTGATGTCCATGGGATTTGAATGATGGATAGGCAGACAAAACACTGGTGTGAAAACTATGAACTGCAAGTCGGCACAGAGAAAATTCATATGTCCAAAGAAAATTCACAGTCCAGAGAAAATTCATCAACGTCCAAGGGGCATCACGATCTCAGAGAACACACTTCAAATTTGCAAAGCATAAATGTTACAAACAATTTCATCAATGTCCAAGGGGCATCACGATCTCAGAGAACTCAATTCCAGGAGTTGTATCTGAGTTGTTCCCTGTGCCCATTGTGGCGATGTGAAAATCCATGTTGTTTAGTACTTCAACCTTACTTGTTTCGACACCAGTTTGAAGTTTCAAAGGCAACTCTAGGTTCCAGAGAACCTCACCCATAGTCGGCCTCTCTACACTATGTTTGGCCAAGCAATTCATGGCAATTTCCAAAAACTTCACAAATGACTCTTGATGTTGTTCCTTTCATACTTGTGTCTACAATCTGGTCCGCGGTACCATTATGGAGGTGAGATGATACCCACTCTACTAAGTTTACATCTTCCTCTTCTGCTACGAGATTCATTACCAACTTCGCAGAAAGCACTTCTAGCAGTACCACACCAAATGAGTAAACATCTGCCCTGTGATCCGGAAGTCTCTGTAGCACTTGGAGCACAAGTTCATCGTCGCCGGCGCCGCTGCGCCGAAGAAGCCACACCCATTAGCGTGAGATCACAAACAGCACATTCGAACCATCTTCTATGATGGTGAAATGCGATCCTCGCCATGGCAAATACATGGCTTGTTGTCTGATGTACAGAGGCGATGTGGTGCCCAAAGACGTGAATGCTGCGGTGGCAACCATCTGAGGAAGATGTTACCTGCCGAAGCTCTATTGCCTAACGAAGAACAGCTCGATTACTCCATCGCGATTGAGTACGACAGCCCTCCTGTGCCCTACCAGGTCCCCAAGGTCGATCCATTGGACGTCGATTCCATCTCCATTCGCACCACTTCAATCGTTTCCGTTTCCGAATGCATACCAGTTGTCCCTGTTGCTGTCCCAACCTTCGATAGTTTCGGGACAGAGTCAAATTTCTCTAATACATGTTTAGGGACCTTAGACATCAAAAAATAATTTTGTGGATCTCTTCTATTACTAAAAGTGGGAGAGAGACCTTAGGCCAATTTTCCCTTATTAAAATGGGGTATTAGATTGTCCCATCGACTTGGAGGATCATATCTAGAGATTCTACATATATGGGAGTAGTCGTATATGTAGCAATTTTAAAATAGATCGTTATATTCAAATAAGGATTTTTTTTATTGAGCTCCCTAAAAAATATTTTGTATTAGACTAACTTTTTTTTTTATTTATAAAACTACCCTTAGTCAAGTTTTATTATTCCACCACCTCCAACCAACATTGTCACTATCATTTTCGGCCGCCACCTCAACCATCAGCGACAACTTTTTGGTGACCACTACCAGTTCATTTCCAACAACTCTCTGGTGAAGTGAAATTTCACTGACTTAGAACAATAAAATTCTCCGATGATTCTCTGACAAAGTGAAAATTCCCACAATCAAATTAAACTCAAATTTCTCTGAATAAAGTTTTACTATCATGATGAAATTTCATTGTGTTATAGTGAAATCAAATTGTTTTGAACAAAAAAATAAATAGAAAAAGACTAGAAAGGGTGGGAGGAAGAATAAAAATAAAAAATTTAGAGTGTGGTTACGAACTGTACGACTCGTTTCAAATCTAGACGGCAATAGTGATGGATCTGGAAACGACGATAGAGAATTTGGAAGAGGAAACAATGGGTTTGTAGTTGTGAATGATGACTGGATTCAGATATGGACTGTGGTTGCAAATGGTTGGATGATGGTTGTGAACGGTAGCAGCTATGGCGACGACAGACCTGGAAGTGGCGGTGATTGGTCTGAAAGTGACGACAATGGGAAGATGATTGAAGTGGTGTAGAGAGAGAGACTTATAAAGAAGAAGAAAAAACTTGAATTATTCTAATATTTTTAGGATTTAAGCGTATTCTTGACCATTTATTTCAAAAAATTTCTTTATCCTATAAAAAATTGAAATTTAGGGACCTTAGCTAACCTGAAATCTTTCAATATTTTTTAACTTTTATAAAAATATGTAGAAGGATACATAACTAATTTTTCCTAAAAAGAATACAAGATTGTTTAGTTAATAACCTACGTATTAAACAAAAAAGGTACACCTCAGGCAAAAATAAACAAGAACAAAGAATAATATTTAATAAAATCTGATTGGCAAACTATTTTAAAGAAAATTGTCATATAGTTAATTCAAAGATGTGAATTCTATAACTTTGAGAGTAAGAGAAAAAGATCTTATTATTTTGAAACTATCTTACTAATTATTAGTATAATACTGATAAAAAAAAAATTCAAATTTTTGGAGATGCAATTAAGTTGAGCTCCATAGTATTTTTGTCTCTCACTCTTTATTATCTCTATTTTTTACTCCATGCTATCTCAATATCTCCAAAACTTTTAGGCACATGGCTATTTATAAGAAATCTACTTGTATATATAATTAGGTAACTAAAATATACACATATTGGGTTTTAAGTATACTTCAGACTCTACTATTCTAACTAAAATATATGTATAAACCAACTCAATAATCGTATTGAATCCACATTTATTATATGGATAGACTAATTCTAACAAATCAATTGTCCCGCTACACCCCTAAATCCATCGTTAACTAAGGACAATCTTTAGTGTTGAGTCAAACCGTGCTTATGTGAACAACCGGAACACCATCCTAATCCAATGAGAATAATTTCATTCTTTTCTTCATGCGGTTTGCCCTTTTATGTATACTTTGGTATAATTTTGATCCTTCTCTTTTATTGAGACACATCATGAGATGATCCTTTTCCTGATGCTCTTTTTTCTTCTTTCTTCATCTTTCTTCTGCAAACTCCAATTTTGCGTTAAGCCAAGTCCCCATTATAAATGCCAGAGTACCAAGAAAATCAGCTATATCTACCATTAAATTAAGAGTGCTTTGTTTACTTTTAAATTTCTGAGAAATGGCTTTCTGCGGTTAGTTTTTCCCTTATGGTTTCGTTTTCTATTTTCTACTTTTGTTTTTTAGAAAAAAAGTTGACAAATTTTCTAAAATGGAAAATGTTATATAAATGTAATTCATGCTTGATTTTCTTACCATTAGATAAAAATACATGAGTTTCACGTGTATTTATTAATGTTAGTCTTACCACATTTAGTTGTGTTTTCAAGAATATTAGAGTGTTGCTTTGCTTGTGTTTTCGTTTTCTATTTTGATTTCTCGTTTGGCGTTGTTTTTGAGGGAGGGAAAAATCTGAAAAAAAAAAAATCGAATTTAAAAAAAAAAGAAAAAAAAAAGGGTTTGTATGCTTGTATATTTGCTTTGAGTTTTCATTTTTCAAAAAAAAAAAAAAAAAAAAAACTTAAGCATATTGCTTTTGAAAACTATCTTTGATTTTTTTTAGTGAATTACTAAAAAGTTTATTCAATTTTTTGAGAAATAATTTTTGCACAAAAATGAAATGATATGAAAATGATGATTTTTTTCGGAATTTTCATAATTTTTGTTTCTAAAAGCATGATAGTAAAAATGAAAATCCAATCAAGCATATTGTGAATTTTTTTTTTTTTAAAATTGTTTTTGTATAGATGTTTTCTAATTTTGCTTCTAAAAAAAAACAGAAAAAAAGAAAAAAAAAACAGATCCAACAATTAATTTCTCTTATGCTATATTTGGATCATAAATTTTATTTATTTTTCCATTTCCTTTTCAAATCACTATCAAAATACATGATTCAAACACAATTTTAAGTTACGTTTGGATCATAAATTTGGATAAAGATTTCGAAAGAGAAAAGAAAAAAGTGAAGGATATGCGAATGAAATATAAGTTGATGTTTTACTCTATTTTGTTTTCCTTTTCATTCCAAACTTTTATTAAAATTCATAATCCACACATAACATTAATAATTGTATTCTTATTGATCCAACAAACCTAACTCCTGCACCATACATATATGCACTTCAACTAAATTCTATATTTTCATTTACAAATCAATATTATTTTATTGGGTGATGTTTTTCGGGCCAAAAAAATTAGACTTACTTTTCAAACTGAATGATATGACAGTTTAATAAAATATCTAAGATAAATCTTTCTCTCACATCTTTTTTAATTATTAACTAATCATTTTAGTTGCACATTTAGAAAGTGAGTTTAGAAAATGATCTTTTATATCATTTTCTTATTTTATTTTGTTTTATTTTACAGGGATTGATGTCGGACCTGACTTACCATACTTTTGCAAACTTGATCTCAGGTTTAGATCCCAAATTTCTCAAGATTTTATTTAATTTTTTAAAATTTATAATTATTTGTTACAATTTTAGCTCTTGTTTTGTAATAGACATTCGATTTTGACATAAAAACAAGGCTTAAAAAAAATCAATATTTTAAAACTTCGATGTTATACTTAATAAATTTGATAATCAATTGAGTTTGTTCAATTGGCCTCTTTTATGTACATTTTGACTAAGAGAGGTGGTAAGGGGGAGTTAGATCCTCTCCTCAATCTCTCTCCTTACCTTCCTACTTGCAACGATAGAGATGCATCTCAAGATGATCCAACGGTCCAAATTTGCCTATTTGAAGAATTTTTTTTTTAAAGAAATTGAAATAGCTAGATCTAGATCGTTGGATCATCTTGGGGTGCATCTCCACCGTTACAAGTAGGGAACCAAGAAGAGAGACCAAGAAGAGAATCTCAACTCGATAAAGGAGGGGAAGAGAGAAAAGAGTGAAAACTGATTTTGAAAACATGTAAAACACTTTTTTTTCTTTCAAAAATTTTTGAAAAAATTTGAGCATCAATTTCATTTTTTTTAAAAGCAAAACAGTATACTAATTAAGTTTTTTGTTTATAATTTACAAACAAAATGAAAACATAACGAGATGGTTTCCATGTTTAATTGGGCTTATTTGGTATAATTTATTATAAGTTAAAAGTTGATAATCAAAAAACATAAGTCAAAGTATTCCTTCACTAATTTTCATATAATTAATCTCTTTAACTTATTTAAGTTATTTAATACTTGATAAAGGGTAATGTTTAAGTGTGCAACCCCCTTACGGTTGCACACCCCTTACGGTTGCACACCGTATGCAAGGTGTAAATGCACAAAAAATGTCATAAATACAAGGCATATAAAGGTGTAAATACAAGGCATATAAAGGTGTAAATACAAGGTATAAGTGCCTTGCATACCATATGCAAGGCACGCTTAAGAAAAGTCCCTTGATAAATTATAAACAAAAAAATTACACTAAATAATTAACACAAATTTTCACAATAATAAACCAACCTATTGAAATTTGGTTTTGATTGATGTGACCAAACAGGCAACACTAGGCCTTGGTTCATATACATCGAAAAGCATACTTATAGGTGGTGCACTAGGTGAGCGTGAAGTGTTCTGGTGTTCACTAGTGGCAGAGAACAAGTGCTCATGCAAGTTGAATTTGGAGTTAAACAGTGATGATGGATGTAAATAAGAAATATTTGCTTGTTTGGTTTTAGGATTCAGAATTTATTTTTCAAAAAATTGAAATTTTTTGTTTTTTGTGTTTTTTGGTTTTCATTGAATTTTTTTAATATTTTGAGTAATTTTTTTTTAAAATTTTTAGATACACATAACATAAATACACTTAAAATGTATAATATTTATGAAAAAAATCTTTAAAAAATTTACTAAATACCATACAAAAAAAAAAAAAAATCAAAATTCATTATACTTTTGTATTCTTGTGTATTTATTGATTTTTTAAAATATTTTTTTACAAATATTTTATTTTTTAGATATATCTAAGTAATGTGCATCTAAAAGGTAAAAAAATTATATAAAATTTAAAAAATATTCGCTAAAAATAAAACTACGAAAAATAAAAAATATAAATTTTAAAAAGTTAAATTCAAAAGATTGAAATCAAATACAGTAAAAGTGTGATGTTTTAAGCGTTTTAATCATTGTTGAGAGCATTGATCATCGTTGGGTACATTCATCCATCGTTTCCTGTTGTTGATCGCCATTAGGAGAGAGAAATAGAGTGGGGCTACTAAGAGAGGCAGAGAGAGGCTAAGAGAGTTTCAATTAATAAATTTGGGGTAAATTATAAATATATTTTTTGAAATTTGATTAAAATATGAATTATTGCATGTGATTTTAAAAATTATATTCCATCCCTGAGATTTTTAGTTTCATAACAAATCGTCATTTTATTAATAAATCATTAAGTCAATTAACAGTTTTTAATGATATTAGAAATATATTTCAATTAATAATTTAAGTAATTTTATTATTGTATAGGAAAGTAATTATATATTTTATTTTTTTAGTTAATTATGTTAAATAAAAAATACTAATAAAGAGGTATTTGTAATTTTTTAAATTATAAAATATAGTCTATATTTTAAACAAATTTAAAGACGTATTTTTAATTTACCCATAAATTTGTGTGAATCTAATGACTATAGGGATGGTTAGAATGGAGGGAAGAATAGATAAAGAATAGTGGTATAAAAAAAATAGGAATGGCTTCTGTCCAGTCCTTAATCAGATTGGATCGTGCTGTTGGGTTCGTGGAGACCCACCACGGGTCCCGTTTTGATAATCTGAACCGTTCAATATGTGGAACTCGTCGAATACTATATGCTTATAAAAAATCACGTTGATCGGATATCGATAGCTATATGATCAAAATAGATTTCTGTCAGCCGTTAATTTATTCACCGTCCATTTTTTTTTATACAAAACTGATTTGATCACATAGCTATCGATGTTCGATTAACGTGATTTTTTACAGGTATATAGTAATCGACGAGTTCTACACATTGAACGATTTAGATTATCAAAATGGGACCCATGGTGGGCCCCTACGGGTCCAACAGCACGGTCCAGTCCGATTAAGGACTAAAGCCATGCCCAAAATGGGAATGGCCTTTGTCCAGTCCGATTAAAGGACTGGACCGTGCTGTTGGGCCTGTGGAGGCCCATCACGGGTCCCGTTTTGATAATCTGAACCGTTCAATATGTAGAACTTGTCGAATACTATATGTCTATGAAAAATCACGTTGATCGGATATCGATAGGTATACGATCAAAACAGATTTTTGTCAACCGTTAATTTATTTACCGTCTATTTTTTTTTAATACAAAACTGATTTGATGAATAAAAAAAAAGTTGACTGTGTCGAAAGGACACTTAAACCACTTAAGCAACATTATTACATTTTGGTATTGTAGGATGTAAAATTATAATTTTGACTTTTTTAAAAGAGTAATAATCACTAGAGATACTCTAATAAGGATGGTTCGCTACATGTGGGAGTTCATGGAGGAAGATAGTTCATAGCAAATGGTGGTTTGTGGCGGTAGTAATTGTAATGGTTGTTTGAGAATTAAAATTTGAAATGTTAAAGATGAGGATATTATGATAATTTCAAAGAAAAAAAATGACTAATATAGTGTTTATAATTAATTTTTTAACAACTTTTTTATTATTATTTTTTTCATCTTTAGTTAATTTTATTTATAAAAAAAAAAAAAGAGTTTACACTTTTAGATTTTAGTAAACTAGATAGATAAGAAAACTAAAACAAAAAGGGAAAATTACATTGACCTCCTTGAAATTTGAGAAAAATACAAGTAGCCTCACAGTTTTAATATAATTATATTGATTTCTCTCTTAATAAGGCTAAATGGATCGAAACTAATACATATAATATGAAAATACTAGGATAAATAAGAAATAATATATATTTTAGTGTAAAAAAAATAACAATATCATTTTTTTAATCTATATGACAAACAAATTATTAATAAAAAAATGAATGAAGTGCTACATTAATTAAAATTTTAGAAAAATTTAATGCAATTATGTTAAAATTGTGGAGTTTGTTATATTTTTTTTCAAGATCTTAGAGGAGGTTAGTGTAATTTATCAATGACAAATAAATAAAATCCAAAAAAAAAAAATTAAATGAACTTGTTTTGATTTTTTTTTTTTCAAATTCTTTTACTTTTTAAATCTTTCTATGTTAGATGAACTTTAAGGAAAATTTAACACATCATTTTTTTTCATAGGAAATTACATAGAAATACGAATTTGAAAATAAAATATACAATTAAACTACAGGGTTATTCTCTCTCATAACTAATTCCAGTCATATCAGGGGATCTTCAAGAACCATCGCACATTCTTCTTATTCCACTCCTAAGTTTGCTAACTTGTCTGCACATTTGTTCATTTCTCTTAGAATGTGTCCAAGGATGCATTTGCATTTGTTGAACACGAATTTTGCATCCTCTATCAATGCTTTGTATGGGGAATTGCGGCTTGCTCTATTATGAATTTAATTTATGGTCATTTCAGAATTTGATTTTGTCTCCACTTTCATGATGTCTTTTTAGAATAGAATGGTGAGTTCTCTCTAGATTGTCCAATTTTTTTCTTCCAAGCTTGAACATTTGTCTAGCTTGTCATAGTATCCCCATATCTAGATTCTTGTTGCATCTCTTAGCAGTCCTGTTAACTTTTGATAAAACTCTCTCTAGAATGAACTATTATTTTGTATTAAATTTAACTTGTATTGATCTTGAATTTTTTCTCTTATTCTTCTCTTTACCCATAGACTTACATCATTTCATATAGAAAAGGTTATACATAATTTCAATGAATAACCTTATAACTAACTAGGTACATGAATATAATCTAGATAATGAATCTAATAAATATAAAACATATGAGTATAAAAATATATGAATACAAAGAATACATGAACTTAATGCATCCAATGTATCTAATGTAAATATGACATTAATTTTAACACTCCCACTTAATGCCATATTGTGTGACACCCAATATTTCTCAAAAAAATTAAAACTTGTCCCTTGGTAGAGCTTTGGTGAAGATATTCTCAACTTGATCTTCAGTTTTGCAATACTTGATTTGAATCTCATCATCTTCCACAGCTTCTCTAATGAAATGATGTTTGATAGCAATGTGTTTGGTACGAGAATGATAGACGGGATTCTTTGCTATAGTAATAGCAGACTTGTTATCATACATAATTGGAGTAGCTTCACCTTGCTTCTCGCCAAAATATCCAAAATTCTTCTTAACCAAATTGCTTGTGTAGTTGCCAATGATACTGAAATATATTTGACCTCAGCGGATGATTGTGCCATAGTTTGTTGTTTCTTGGATGACCATGAAATTACGCCCAATCCGAGAGAAAATGCATACCCAAAAGTGCTTCTCATTTCATCAACACATCCGACCTAATCACTATCACAAAACCCAAGTAACTTTGCATCAACAAATTTCTCATAAAAAATTCCATAATCAAGAGTACCTTGAATGCATCTCAACACTCTTTTTGCAACCCCAAAATGAATTTGGCTTGGACTATGCATAAACCGAGGCAATAAACTTGTAACATACATGATGTCCGGTCTTGTAGTAGTCAAGTACAACAAACTTCCAACCAAACTTCAATAACAAGATGCTCCAGCTTCTTTGTCTAGTGACACTTTTATCAATCCGCCGGTTTCTATTTTTCTTCCAAACCGCACCGACCCGCACCTCTATTAAATCATGTTTTATAGGATTCTAAAAATTCTTTTTTACTTAAGTTTGCTTGTTGTTCTATACCTTAGAATATAGTATTACATTACTGCTCGAGGGGAATTTTATGTATTGTATTTGATCATTGTAGCTTCCACAGATGCTTGTAATGAACTGATGGTATAGTCGTTGATATTATCATGTTGTTGCTACACTTGCTGCATCAGAAGAAAGCTTCACAAGATGCTTAACATTACGATATCTCTCGTCTTTTTTTTACTCTTTGATTTAAGTTTTGTAATTTGAATTATATTTTTTATAAACCGCCAATCCGCCCGAACCGCCAAGGCAAATCTTCCATTATTTGCCAACTGAACCGCCGGTTTTCGATAAGAAAAATGGCAAATTCTAGTGACACTTTTATCAATCCGCCACCCGCCATACGGTTTCTATTTTTCTCTCAAACCGCACCGACCCGCACCGCGCACACCCCTAGATGTAAAGAAGAAATATTTGCTTGTTTGGTTTTAGGAATCAGGATTTATTTTTCAAAAAATTGAAATTTTTTGTTTTTTGTGTTTTTTGGTTTTCATTGAATTTTTTTAATATTTTGAGTAATTTTTTTTAAAAATTTTTAGATACACATAATATAAATACACTTAAAATGTATAATATTTGTGAAAAAAATCTTTAAAAAATTTATTAAATACCATATAAAAAAAAAAAAAAAAACACCAAAATTCATTATATTTTTGTATTCTTGTGTATTTATTAATTTTTTAAAATATTTTTTTACAAATATTTTACCTTTTAGATATATCTAAGTAATGTGCATCTAAAAGGTAAAAAAATTACATAAAATTTAAAAAATATTCACTAAAAATAAAATTACGAAAAATAAAAAATATAAATTTTAAAAAGTTAAATTCAAAAGATTGAAATCAAATACAGTAAAAGTGTGATGTTTTAAGCGTTTTAATCATTGTTGAACTTGAGAGCATTGATCATCGTTGGGGACATTCATCCATCGTTTCCTGTTGTTGATCGCCATTAGGAGAGAGAAATACAGTGGGGCTACTGGCAGGGAGAGGCTGAGAGAGTTTCAATTAATAAATTTGGGGTAAATTATAAATATATTTTCTGAAATTTGATTGAGCCTCCGTTTGGGAAGTGGGTTGACTTTTTGACTTTTTGGCTATTTTAGCCTGTTTTGGGAAGGACTTTTTGGTTTTTTGATTTTTTTGGCTTTTTTTGTGAGAGAGGATTGTAATGATTATGGGTTGGATTTGATACTTTATTTTTTGTGGTTAAAATAGCCTATTTTGTTTTTTGTGACTATTTTAGCCAAAAAAACCTGGCTTTTTTCTTCCCAAACGGAATTATTACATGTGATTTTAGAAATTATATTCCATCCCTGAGATTTCTAATTTCATAACAAATCGTCCTTTTATTAATAAATCATCAAGTCAATTAACAGTTTTTAATAATATTATAAATATGTTTCAATTAATAATTTAGATAATTTTATTATTGTATAGGAGAGTAATTATAAATTTTATTTTTTTAGTTAATTCTGTTAAATAAAAAATACTAATAAGGAGGTATTTATAATTTTACGTTATTTTATCCACAAAAAACAAAACATCACATCTAATCTATAATCATTACACTCTTCTATAAAAAAAAGTCAAAAAAGTAAAAAAGTCAAAAATCCTTCCCAAACCAAACTTTTTAGCCCAGGCTAAAATAACAAAAAAAATCAAAAAGCTAAAAAGTCAACACACTTCCCAAACCAACCAACAGTATTACATTTTGGTATTGTAGGATGTAAAATTATAATTTTGACATTTTTAAAAGAGTAATAATCACTAGAGATACTCTAATAAGGATGGTTCGCCACATATGGGAGTTCATGGAGGAAGATAGTTCATAGCAAATGGTTGTTTGTGGCGGTAGTAATTGTAATGGTTGTTTGAGAATTAGAATTTGAAATGTTAAAGATAAGGATATTATGATAATTTCAAAGAAAAAAATTGACTAATATAGGGTTTAGAATTAATTTTTTAACAACTTTTTTGTTATTTTTTTTTTCGTCTTTAGTTAATTTTATTTATAAAAAAAGAAAAGAAAAAAGAGTTTACACTTTTAGATTTTTGGAAACTAGATAGATAAGAAAACTAAAACAAAAAGGGAAAATTACATTGATCTCCCTGAAATTTGAGAAAAATACAAGTAGCCTCACAGTTTTAATATAATTATATTGATTTCTCTTTTAATAAAGCTAAATGGATCGAAACTAATACATATAATATGAAAACACTAGGATAAATAAGAAATAATATATATTTTAGTGTAAAAAAAATAACAATATTATTTTTTTAATCTATATGACTAACAAATTATTAATAAAAAAATGAATGAAGTGTTACATTAATTAAAATTTTAGAAAAATTTAATGCAATTATGTTAAAATTGTGGAGTTTGTTATATTTTTTTTCAAGATCTTAGAGGAGATTAGTGTAATTTATCAATGACAAATAAATAAAATCCAAAAAAAAAAAATTAAATGAACTTGTTTTGATTTTTTTTTTTTCAAATTCTTTTACTTTTTAAATCTTTCTATGTTAGATGAACTTTAAGGAAAATTTAACACATCATTTTTTTTCATAGGAAATTACATAGAAATACGAATTTGAAAATAAAATATACAATTAAACTACAGGGTTATTCTCTCTCATAACCAATTCCAGTCATATCAGGGGATCTTCAAGAAGCACCGCACGTTCTTCTTATTCCACTCCTAAGTTTGCTAACTTGTCTGCACATTTGTTCATTTCTCTTAGAATGTGTCCAAGGATGCATTTGCATTTGTTGAACACGAATGCATCCTCTATCAATGCTTTGTATGGAGAGTTGCGGCTTGCTCTATTATGAATTTAATTTATGGTCATTTCAGAATTTGATTTTGTCTCCACTTTCATGATGTCTTTTTAGAATAGAATGGTGAGTTCTCTCTAGATTGTCCAATTTTTTTCTTCCAAGCTTGAACATTTGTCTAGCTTGTCATAGTATCCCCATATCTAGATTCTTGTTGCATCTCTTAGCAGTCCTGTTAACTTTTGATAAAACTCTCTCTAGAATGAACTATTATTTTGTATTAAATTTAACTTGTATTGATCTTGAATTTTTTCTCTTATTCTTCTCTTTACCCATAGACTTACATCATTTCATATAGAAAAGGTTATACATAATTTCAATGAATAACCTTATAACTAACTAGGTACATGAATATAATCTAGATAATGAATCTAATAAATATAAAACATATGAGTATAAAAATATATGAATACAAAGAATACATGAACTTAATGCATCCAATGTATCTAATGTAAATATGACATTAATTTAACACTCCCACTTAATGCCATATTGTGTGACACCCAATATTTCTCAAAAAAATTAAAACTTGTCCCTTGGTAGAGCTTTGGTGAAGATATTCTCAACTTGATCTTCAGTTTTGCAATACTTGATTTGAATCTCATCATCTTCCACAGCTTCTCTAATGAAATGATGTTTGATAGCAATGTGTTTGGTACGAGAATGATAGACGGGATTCTTTGCTATAGTAATAGCAGACTTGTTATCATACATAATTGGAGTAGCTTCACCTTGCTTCTCGCCAAAATATCCAAAATTCTTCTTAACCAAATTGCTTGTGTAGTTGCCAATGATACTGAAATATATTTGACCTCAGCGGATGATTGTGCCATAGTTTGTTGTTTCTTGGATGACCATGAAATTACGCCCAATCCGAGAGAAAATGCATACCCAAAAGTGCTTCTCATTTCATCAACACATCCGACCTAATCACTATCACAAAACCCAAGTAACTTTGCATCAACAAATTTCTCATAAAAAATTCCATAATCAAGAGTACCTTGAATGCATCTCAACACTCTTTTTGCAACCCCAAAATGAATTTGGCTTGGACTATGCATAAACCGAGGCAATAAACTTGTAACATACATGATGTCCGGTCTTGTAGTAGTCAAGTACAACAAACTTCCAACCAAACTTCAATAACAAGATGCTCCAGCTTCTTTGCTTCTATCTTTCTTTGAAAACTTTTCATTCACAATCAAAGGAGTAGCAACTGATTTGTAATTCTTCATTTTGAATTTCTCAAGAAGTGTTTGAGTATACTTCTTTTGGCAAATAAAAACACCACCATTGTTTTGGTAGATTTCAATGCCTAAAAAATAATGCAATAGCCCCAAATCACTCATTTCATATTTCTTCATCATTTCCTTTTTAAAATCTTCAATCAATTTTTCATCACTACCTGTAAAAACCAAATCATCAACATAAAGTGAAACAATGAGAATACCGGTTGTACCTTTCCTCTTGATATACAAAGTTGGTGTCACGACCCAAATCCGCCCCTGCAGGTTTAGTGACGTAATCAGCCAGTAATCCTTGGATTACCAAAGGCCTCTGAACAGATTATCACGTAATAAGGGGCTGCAAAAACAAATATAGAATCATATATAGTCCATAAAGCTGTGCAGACATACATTGAACAGAAACTTAAAACTATATATATATATTATATATATGACGTCATAGACACCCTTCCAACCTTGTCATATACACAAAATAGAGCAAAAGAACTGGTCACAAAACAACAAAAGTCTCAACTTATGACATGGTTTACGAAACTCGACCGTTGAACTCTTTCTGGAACCTTCTTGGGAAGGCACATTGGTTGGCCAACAAAACAAAGACTCCAGGTCTTCAACTCTGAGCCTAGTCACGCACCTGGTCGCCTATATACATATAGTAAATAGTGAGCAAAAGCCCAGTGAATAATAACAGAGTAAAGATTTTAATGAATGATGTCCAGTTTCGTATCATATCAATTAGAGATAAGCAGAGTCATATCAAACAGAGTCATGTTCATATACGTGTTCAAAACATATGTGGTACTTCCCTTAGCATTAACATATCTTTTTGGTCAAGCATATCAAGTTCCATGAAGGGACTTCCGGCACCGGGTAACATATCTCATACATGGGCCACGGTATTGTTTCCCCCGGGCGAGGACCTTATGACCATAAGCCACAGTATTATGTCCCCTGGGCGAGAGTCTCTGCTAAGTAGGGATCATCATTTGTGGAATCACAAATTAGCCTGTTGTATCATTCAAAGACAGTTCATATCATATCATAATGTTTAGAACGTATTTCATATCAAACATAACTTTACTAAGTTATTACTCACAGATAGTTGCACAGATAGCTTGATAGCAATCAATGGATCAATAGCTCACGGCGCGTGACCTACACAAACAGAACAGGTATATATATTGCGATACATGCTCGGATCATACTTAACTTATTTCATTTCCTTCTTGGTGTGTTTCTAAGTCTTATCCTCATTATTATGTCTTAATCTTGGCCTAGGAATGCCTAAGATGCGATGAGGATGCTAAAATGCACTTAAAAATCCTTTGGCAAATATGCTGAAAACAGAGGCCTTGCTCGAGCGCAACTTCCTTCGCTCGAGTGGTCTGTAAACTTTGCAAAAGTACTGGTTGCTTGATTTTTTCATTCGACGGTCGCTCGAGCGTATGACTGAGGTCTTCACTCGAGCGTAACTCTTGTCGCTCGAGCGGTCTGTAAAAATGGTAAACTTCTGGGAGCATGCATTTTACGCTCGAGCCAACTTTTGGTTGCTCAAGCGGGGGTGCAAAACATAGAGTGGTTGCTCAAGCGCAGGTTCTGTTGCTTGAGCGTAGAAGCAGAATTTTGGAATTTCCAGATTTGTTTCCAAGTTTCAAACTCAACCCCAAAGCTACAAATCAAGTTCTTTTGGGCCAAAAACTTACGAAAACTTGTGTAACTTTGGAAAACTTCATGAATTCAAAACCATTTCGCAAAATTAAGGCACAAGAGTAAGTCAATTGTGCAAACACAAGCTTGAAATGTTAAAAACATAACATGCATGAAATTCTTGACTTCAAAGCTTTCAAAACATGATCAAATAAGGTAAAATGGTATGAAACTCAATGAATTTCCAAAACCAAGCTACGATCAATGCATGTATGTGAAAATTCATTGTAATCACACTCAAAACTCCATGAATAATGCATGCAATACATAGATTGTTCTCAATTCTTGTTCTAAAGCTCAACTCTTCATCCTAATCTCTAATTTCTCTTGAATTCAAGCATGAGTGAGTCAAACACAAAGCTTAAAGATTGAAATTCTTACCTAAAGTTCTCAATTCCTTAAATCCCAGTGAGTTCTTGCTCAATTCCATAGCAAATTCCTTCCAATCTCAAGTTTTGATATCAAACTATCTTGGTCTCTTCCTTCATCTCTCTCACATTTTGTGTAGGCTCAAAATGATGAATAAGAGGTGACTCAAAGTGGTGTATAAGCCTTTTATTGGCTTGATCAAGAAAATTAATTAATTAAGCTTACCACTAATCAAATGAGCATTAAATTCTAATCGTTTCGTTCCGAATCGAATTTCCATTGGACTTACCATAAATTCTTAAAAATTCAAAATAACACATATATCAAGTCAATTTTATGATCGGATACCGATAAGGTCTTTAATTCACAGAACAAATTGGAAACACAAACAGATATTCTTATAATGGACAGATAAAAACACAAATAATACAACACACATGCAACCAGCTCAGAATTTTGTCTTAATTACTTATTAGGTATTCTTAAACATGATTTCAGCTAATCATAGGTTGGGGTTGTTATAGTTGGCTCACTTTTGCTTCTTTGAAAACCTTTTAATTGAAGTAAGCATCAATTTCACTATACCATGTCGGGGGTGCTTGTTTTAGGCCATATAAAGCCTTCTTCAACTTGTACACTTTATCTTTTTTGCCTTTGACAACAAAGTCTTGAGGTTGATCAACATACACCTTTTCTTCTAATTTTTCATTCAAAAATGCTGATTTTACATCAAGTTAGTGTAAGAACCAACCCTTTTAAGCCGCCAAAGCAATGATAGCTCTAATTGTATCAAGTCGAGCCACAGGAGCAAAAGTTTCTTGGAAATCAATTCCGGATTGTTGTGAATACCCTTTCACCTCAAGTCTTGCTTTGTTTTTTTGAATAGAAACATCCGAATTGAACTTTGTTTTGAAAATCCACTTCACACTAATAATTTATTTTCCTTTTGGTTTCTTCACTAGCTCCCAAGTCTTTTTTTTCTCAATCACATGAATTTCATTTTCCATTGTTTTCTTCCATGCTTCATCTTTAATTGCCTCTTCCAAATTTTTAAGTTCAACAATGCATAAATTGCATCTTGCATACATATCATTGAGACTCCTTATATTTCTTGGAGTTGAACTTGGAGATGAAGAACTTGAACTTGAACTTGAACTTGAACTTAGACTTGGACTTGGACTCGAACTTGGAGAAGATTATGAACTAGCAATTGGTGACAATCTTGGTGGAGATCCAAGCATTGCAACATCTTTAACTTGTAGACTTTTCGATTCTTCATTAAAAGCAATGTTTTGATCTTGGACTTTCTTTTCCTTTTAATCAAAAGACGCCTTCACATCAAAGAGAACATTTCTGCAAATAATCACTTTCTTTTGATCCAAACTAAAGAGTCTATAGCCTTTGGATTTCAAGCTATAACCCAAAAAATGCATTTCTTACTATTTTCATCAAGCTTGTGCCTCACTTCTTTTGGAACATGAGCATAACAAATGCAACCAAACACCTTCAAGTGATTCACCGATGGTTTCCTTCCACTCCAACCTTCAAATAGAGTTTTGTCCTTAAGAGCTTTTGTAGGACATATATTTATCAAGTAAACTGCTATATACACAGTTTCACCCCAAAAAGTTTTGGGTAGCCCCTTCTCATGTAGCATGGACTTGGACATCTCCTCTATGGTTCTATTCTTTATCTCCGCTACACCATTTTGTTGTGAAGTGTACCCAACGGTCAATTGCCTTTCCATACTAATATCTTCACAAAATTTCATAAACTCACTTGAGTTGTATTCTCCGTTTCTATCACTTCTCAATACTTTCATCAAACAACTACTTTGTCTTTCAACAAGATTTTGAAATTTCTTGAAGATAGAGAAAACTTCACTCTTTTGTCTCATAAAATACACCCGAGTCATTAATCATCTATAAAAATAATGAAGTACTTGTTACCTCCATGAGTTAGTGTATCCATAGGTCCGCACACATTGGTATGGACAAGCTCCAATGGTGCTTTAGCTCTCCATGTTTTCTCATTTGGAAATGACTCCCGGTGATGCTTTCCAAGTGCATAACCTTCACAAATATGTTGCACTTCATGAATGGTTGGCAACCCAAAAACCATATTCTTTTGTTGTAGATGCTTCAAGCTTTGAAAATTCAAGTGCCCAAATCTTCTATGCCAAAGTCATGAATTATCAATCACATCCATCTTCAAAACCGCTTTTTTGCTATACCAGAAAATGAGAGGAAAACTTCTATTCTTCTCCATCTTGATTTTTGCTACTGTTATCCTAAGTAGGCAACCCAAGAGGGGAGGGGTAAATTGGGTTATTAAACAAATTTACAATATTAAAATTTATAAACACAATATTCAGAATTTTAACAAATAAAAAATAAAATAATAATTATCAATATAAAAGTAAGAGAGATAAGAAGAAAAAAATCAAACACTGAGATTATAGTGGTTCGACACGCCAGGCCTACGTCCACTTCCCAAGGAACCTCTTTGAGAATTTCTTTACTATCAAAATAAATTAATACACCACCAAGTCTTCACTAAGCTTGTGAATTTTACACAGGACTTACTCTTATCTATTGAGCCTCACTCAACAATAAATGCCTTATCCTTACAAAAATCTCTCACAAAAATAATGAATAAAAACAAGTGGTACTTAAACCATCTTTTACAATACTTCTCTCACAAAGAGTAGATATGAAAGTGTAAAAACAAAAGCTACACTTAGATCTGAAAGTGACAGAGTAGAATACAATATACTGAAAATTTTGGAGCACACATAAATTTTTTCTCTTCAAGTTCTTGATTTTTCTCCACACACATCACTTCTATTTATACACAAAAATATACCCGTTTGAAGAGACAGACGCTCTTGAAAATGTTAGTTGAATCAATATGGAAAAGAATCACGTAGAAGGAGAATTTGCAATCTTGCAAATCTGAAACCTTTTAGGCTTTAGTAAAAATTGTATAAAAAAAGCAAAAAGAAAAGCTGTTGGAAATGATGTCTTGTATGACTTTCTATATGCCAACATGCATTTATGTAACATGATATACTCAAATGTAGTTTAATTGCTTCCGTGATATATTCTATTATATGCATTATATAAAATATTATAATCAAATATTTGTATACATAGTAGAATCTTTTTTATAATAAATCTGAATATATATATATATATATCTTTTTTAAATTTTTGTAGAGATTTTAAACTAAACAAAACCTACTACTCCATATGGGTATATCAATTTTGTCAAAAGAAGACAATCCATCAATATCACATTTGTCAAGATAATACAACTAATCAATCGATTTTGTCAAAATAATACAATTAATCAATTTCAATTTTGTCAAAAAGTGAATAGTGATCAGCCAACCAATCAATCAATTTATCAAAATATGAATAGTGATCAACCTAATTTTTCAAAAAGTGAATAGTAGAGTTTTCAAAAATATTTTTATTTAAATAATATTTAACAAATATATATAATATTTTGTGTCAAATAATATAAAATATGTATATTATTTACAAATTTTTAATTAATATTTTAGACATCATCAAAATTAAATAATATGATTAACAATCTCCCCTTTTTTGATGATGGCAATATTTGTATGGATTTTGTATAGATTTGACACAAAACAAAAATCAACAAGTTATTTGATAATTTTGCAACATAAGATATTTAAAGTACATGCATGCACAACAATTGAAAATCATATTTTTTTCTCCCTCTTTAATATCATCAAAATAAAATATGGAGATAGGAAACAAACACATTTGATAAAATACTCTGAGATGCCAAAAATATAATAATGGTCCTTAGGACTTGTCGAGATCATTATGGAGATTTTGGAGCATCTCTGGCTCACAAAATGTTGACAAACAAAATATTTAAGCAGATATTCATCGAGTATTGGATCGATGGAGTGTATAAAAAGTGATAAGGATAATAGGTAAAGATACGAAATTATCAAGTGTTGGAGGAAAAAAATTTGTTTTACCATCTTGTGTAATCATGCCAGCCATCAATGGTTCGAACATGTATAAGGTGCTTGTAATGCAGGCAAATGAAAGGTTACCAATTATGCAGACATAAGTTATTCCTGTAAATGAGGGTCCTAGTGTTATTGGTAATCGGAATGATATTGATACTATTAATAACACTATGGCTCTGAGTACACAGGCAATGACTGCAGTTTTCAATATGGCTCGACGATTACAAGCAAGAATATAAGAAAATTAGCAATGGAGAGATAAGGTGTGCTTGTTAAAACAACAACTGGCTAATATTCGTAAGAAGAAGAGAGAGCTAGAAAAGAAAAATACGTAGTTGAAGAATGAGATACAATATTATGCAATGGTTATAATGCCAAGACTCACAGAAGTTGAAAATAGAAAGAGGTATGTAAAGGAGGCTCATGAAAAGTTGTTGAGAGAAGTGAAACGGAAAAAATCTGTAAAACCTTCTGAAAACGTACATGTAATCGAGTAATATTTTCTTCTTCTAAAATAAAATTGCAAGTGTGGGCTCGCCTTTTTCCGCGCCCTGCCTTTCGAAAAGGGTTTGAAAAAAGGCCTCACAGTTTGGACTCTTGCGGTTCTGAATCTAGTCTCACAAATGCAATATGAAACTAATAAACACCAAAGAGTCCAAATCCGGCAAATCATTTTGGAAAATCAATTTTCAATCAAATAATGCCAAAATTGGATTGCTTTGCCAGATACAGAGTCGCCACCTAATTATTTTATTTTTTGAGAAATTTAGGAAACCCTGACTCATGCCAAAGGCCACGTGTCCGTCATCACCAAAGTTGCCTCGGCTCGGGAACTTAGGTATGAGAGAGGAAGGTCCTGAAATGAGCACTCCCGCTCGCTCGATCAAAGATCGACCTCTATTAATCATGATATGAATTTTTATAAACATTATGTGTTCTTATTTCGGTTATTAGCTAACATTACTATGTCATGCGCACAAGCAAGTATAGGCTAAAATTGCAAGAATTGGAACAATTCAACTTATGTTTGTTTGCGAAAATAGTTTGAATTTGCCACCCTCAAGTGGGCTTAAAAGATGCAAATTTGCCACCAAACATAGTGGACTTAAAACGTGATTTTGCCACAACAAAGTGAGCTTAAAACGCACATTTGTTGAATTGTTTCAATTCAAACAACAAGCTTTCGTCCACAGGCATTCATGCAGTTTAGCATTCAAGCACATAGCCTCATGGCAAGCATGCTAATCATGGCAACATGGCAATCACACTCATACAAGTATGCTAAAGTATAAAACTCACCGAGTACTCCGAGCTAAACAGAAACTAGTTAGAAAAATGCATGATCCTAACTATACAACATGCATAATGCAACACATGTAATATGCAGTTAATAAGCTCGGCTACTAACATGGCATATGGGTCGATTTGAACAACATGCGGTTTAAACACATATTCAAAGAAGTATTGAAACAACAATGCAGTTTAAATGATGCGCCGAGCCTCGGTGCATGCAAGACAAATGAATGGATGCAAGCATGCGATATGCTAATTGAAACATGACCCTAATCTAACCATCGAAAGTGATTAAATAAAAGGGAGAAAGACGTGGGGTTAGAAGATATACACACATGCACGCACACTTATTACAACATTACGCCCTCACGAAAGAGGGTCCGAATGAATAAGCTAACTAACTAGTTAAGCTAATTAAGCTAACTATTACAAACCGAAACTAATTAACTATTCTAACTAATTAAATATTACAAACCAAATTAATTAGCTAAACACTTAACTAATTAATTACAAAGCGATTAAGCTAATTAATTACAACATGAATTAACTAACTAATCTACTTGAATAATTACAACATTTGCATGAATTAGCTACAACTAACTAACTAAGCAAAGCAACGAAAAGGCCTCGGGAAGTGAGAGATGTATGCATGCTCGGTTTCTCCACCCGAAAAGCCACCGTTTTGCTACTGCGAGCCTCTGTTTGCACATTTGAACACCAACAGTGCTGCTAAATTCTAGAATACCTCTGCTCCACCTCAAGAACATACTGTGCAAATTTCATTGGTGGTCGACAGGGGGCCTGTCGGCTACCAATGGTGGCCGGTCGGCCACTGATGATATGAACTCCTCATTTTGCTGCAACTGAGAGCGGACAGAGCAAAACAGTATATTCTCACGGGTTTGTATGTATTGTTTACACTCATTATCATCAAACAAGCTCAAATGAGTGAAACTCTTGCCTCTCAAACCACCAATCAAGTAATTTCCATGCATGATGACCAAAGAACCAAGTTTGTACAAGTTTAATGAGTGCAAAATAAGACTCAAAAGATCACCACTCTATCATGCATGATCAAGGGCAATGGTGACTAAGGAAAGTGGCACATTTCATCACTTTTGAATATGAAATGTCCTATTTTCCTTATGTTCGTTCGATTCGAACACATGCAATGCAACACGAAAGATGCTTATCTTGCCTCTTTTACTTGTCATTTTTTATTTACTCATTTTATATTATCGATTCATTCTTTAATCGATTAAGTCCAAAAGTCAGTGTCCTCTAATAGAAAGATGGCTCAAACAACAAGTTGTTTTGGGCATGAAAGAGGCATTACACTGTTGGTAATGAACCCCCTAAGGAATTAAACCATTAGATGCAACACCTCCATTTCACACTTAGGCAAACAAGGGGTTTAAAACCACTTTCAAAGCAAATAAAAGAGTGAAGGATGGAGGGAGATTGTAGATATTTTAAGTGTTGAAATGAAGTGTAAAACAATATTAAAATATGCTATTAACTCAAAAGAATGATGATTAAAGCATTAAAACATCAAGCTAGTGAAGGAATTAACACTGAACTATGCAATACAAGCCTCAATTGAACTAACCAGCCCAAAACAGAGTCAAAACAAGTTATTTCAGAGGCAAAAACATGCTAAACTTAAGCTAAATTAAGCTAGAAAAACATGATAACATATGAAGCTATCTAAACATGCAAACAAGACACAAGAAGGGGAGGCTAACCCTTCCAATTTTTGACTTCAAAAAAAGGTTTTTACCACTGAAATCCTCTAAAATTCAGTGGTTAAAAGGCCCAAAAAAGTTGGTTTGAAAGTGATGAAAAGATGGTACAAGAGCTTAACAAACAAAGGAGCAAGAAGGGTGGACCACCCCCTAACTCAAAGAGATCTCAAACCAACACTTTTAAGTCACAAAAATAGAGTTTTTGACAGTTCAAAAATAGCCCAAAAATAGTTTGAAAAGATGACAAAACAAGTATTGAAAACAAGCTTAAATAAAAAGTGTTATACCTCTTGAAGCTAAGGCACAAAATAGGCAACAAACCAAGCTCAAACCTCCTTCTAAAGCTCAAACAAGGCTCCAAGTAATCTTACCCCAAAGGTGAGAGTATTTGGTTAAGGGTTGATATGCAAAAGCTAAGAGAAACTAAGCAAATGTGTGCAAAATAACAAGAGAGAGAGAGAGAGAGAGAGAGAGAATTCTAGAGAGAGAGAGAGATATTTTTGTTCTAAAAATGCTAACCCTCAAAAATGGGACAGGACACCCCCTATATATAGAAAAACAAGTCTTGAGTTTGTGAACATCTCACAATACACGTGTATGGAGATGCAGCTCAGTGAGCAACAGCTGACACAACTGGCAATAAATATCTGGAAAAAGAGACCAATGGTCGTCGGCCACCACTGGTAGCCGACAAAAACAAGCCCTGGCCGACAGCCTAGGGAGCTGGCTGACAAGTCACCCACTCCTCCAGACTAGAGGCAACAAGCTCTTAGTCCAAAAACATGCACAAACAGACAAGGTTTAGAGGTTCAAAGACAAGACGTTTCGCCGAGGACTTTGGGCGCTCAAATCGAACACAAACAAGCACAACCATCGAGTGCACAAACGATGACGTCCAAGTCTTGAGGACGGTCCAAAATGGGGTGTCTACGGCAAGCATTTCTCCATTTAAAAAAAAATAAAATAAAATTATGTCTTTAAAAAAATAATTGGTACAGATAAGGAGTACAAAAAAAATTATATATACTCCCCCTAAAATTATGCACAGGATATACAAACGCCTTTAAATTTATTTTATTTTATTATTAATCTCAAAATATTACATAATATGAGTCTCCACCTGTCACAACCCTATTCCGCCCCTAGTAGAATGGTGCCGTGATGGCCAGTAATCTAAGATTACCGAAGGCTAACTTTCAAAATTCTCACACAATCAGAGTATTACATATGGGGCTAACATGTGCGGAAGCAATATATACAAATCTAATTAGTTCATAAGAGCTGTGCATAAGTCAAATGGAATGGCATACATCTTTACATAGCTTTACAACTTGAATACAAATAAAATAAGGTACATGTTACATCTTGATCAAAAAGCTTCTCAAGCCGACATATACAAAAATACATGAAATATAAAGTCAAGAAGCATGATCTTCAAGATGCTACAAAAATACAAGTCCAAAACAAGTTGCAAAGCACATCTAGGCGTCACCACCGTCTTACTCATCACCTACATATATAGAGAGAGGGTGAGCTTGGATACTCAGTGAACGGTACAAGTAATAAAGGGTTTGCATGAATAATATCCGAGACCTTTATCAAAGCGATACACAATATATCTTGTACAAAATCAAAGACAAAACAAGTTCATCTAACAAGTCTTTCAAGCTTCATCAATCAAAGTCTTTCAAGGCTTTCAAGTTTCAAGGGGATGACATTAACAAGGGTTGTGCTACAAATGCTTATAGTCCCCTAGCACGCACGGACTTCTGAAGGTTGTGCTACAAATGCTTATAGTCCCCTAGCACGTACAAACTTTCCGAGAATGTAATCCAAAACAAAACTTATACTTGACACACAAAACAGGGATAATCATTCATGCTTGATCAAATACTTTTCAAAACAAAGCAAAACTTTATCAAAACTTTATAACATAACTTTATTAAAAATACCACTCACATAGTTCTTCAACGTCGGGGTCAAGCGAGAGTCCAAGTCCTACAAACACATGGCAAAGTCTATTGAATGCACTTTCAAACAAGCTTTACATGAATGCAAATGATCTTGGCATTCCTTCAAAACTAAGTCGAACTGAAACAAAACACTGTTTTTCATCTCGGAAAAACTTGCTGGGCACCAACCAGGTCTTGGCCGAGGTCCCACACCTCCTTGCCGAGGTGTGGCCCCCGATGGACACATTCAAGGAAATGAATTCGGGAAAATCTGGGTTTCTCTTTCTTGAAGAACATGAACATGAAGAACATAGATGCAAATGTCATAACTTATCATTATGAAGTCTGAGATTTCATGCTATGAATTCAAAAACATGGACCTGGATACCCATACTCGAAGATCTTATGAAAATACACACAAAAACATGAATCTTGATGCAAGCTTTCAGATCAAACAAGGCTTTTATTCAAGAACACATGAATGACATTTTCTCTTTCTAAAACCAAACTTTAAATCGATGCATGGCTTACACATCGTGCTCGATCATGCAATGCAGCTAGATGAATAATAAGAACAACAAGAGTAGATTAAGATTCTAACCTCGAAACACGAATCAAACGGTTTGAACTCTAAGGAGCAAGCTTGGAAATCTATTTCCTCTCTAAGAACTCATTCTCCTTCTTTTAGAGCTTCTCTCTGTTCAAGATCAAAGACATACAATAAATGATACATTTCTCTCTCTGCTGGCTGATTTAACACTCAGCTTGGACACGTGGCAATGAATGGTTGGCTTTACTCAAAAAGGTGACTGGGTGAAAAGACAAGACCATTACAAAGTGTATTCAACAAGCAAAATGGCATAGGCACTCCGGCAGGTAATGATCTCGGCTAAAAACAAGGCATCGGCAAGTAAGGAACAATGATCTCGGCTAGGAAGGACAACACTTGGCCTAGTTGTGCCACACCTTGGCTTAGATGTGCCACACCTTAGTCTAGGTCGCACCAATCTAGGAACAAGATCACTTAGGCGCAAGGTAACATCTCGGCCCAAATAATACACATCTCGGCCTTGGTGATGAACACCTCAGCCTAGATGATGACATCTCGGCCAACATGCCTTGGTGAAGGTGGAGGTCAACCAAAGTGGTTCCAAGATGGTTCTAAGCTTAAGGTGACCTCGGCTTAGATTAACCTATGCTAAACACACACACCAAACAAGGAACAAAGCATGCAAGTAATACTTATGCTAGACAAATCAAGGTTTTGCAAATGCAACATATCAAGACAAGATCATGGGATATATGCAAGCATGACTAAAGTAAAGTGAGGGTTGTTACACCCCCTAAAATAATGCACTAAAAATCACATAAATTGAAAGAAACAGATTACCAATCTATAATACCAAGGGCCATTAAGATCCGGCCATAAATAACTACACCAAGTGTACTAGCATAAAAAGAGAAAATACAAATAAAAACAATTTCTTAAGACAAGGTAGAAGCAATCATTATCAAATCCAAGAGAGTTTGGAGCACATACAGCAAGATAAAAAAATATAACACAGTGCAAAAATAATTTTAACATGTTAATCGGTGATGACCTTGATGATCGGAAAGAATGGAGAAGATCGTGTAGATTGATGATGAATTTTTGTAGATCGGTGACGGATCTTGGTGGATCAGTGACTAATCTTGACGGATCGGTAATTGATCTGGATGAATCGGAAATGATGTTGAAGATCGATGATGGAAGTAGAGCCATGATGGATCTTGGTAAGTCGGTGAGGAATTTGAGAGGATGATGGTAGTGATGAAGGTGATGAATGATGTTATGGCTAGTGGAGCTGGTTGTGAACGATGGTGAGGATGAAGATGGCGTCGTCTGAGGATGAAAGGAAGAAAGGGAGAGCGAAAGAAAGAGAAAACAGAGAGTGAGGGAGAAAGTGGGTGAGAGATAGAGAGAGAATAAGTGAGAGAGAGAAAGAGAATATATATATGTATATAATTCATTTATTTTTTTTATAATAATAATAATAATTATTATTTTTATTTTATTTAATTATTTATTATTTATTTATAAAAAATTATTTTTAATATAAACATTATATTGGAGTATTCATCATACCAAGTTCAGTTCTCATATAACAAAATTGTTCTTCATTTAGAAGCTTGGTAAATACGTCAGCTAATTCATGATTTGTAGGCACAAATTCAAGTTCAATGCCACCTTGGAGTACATGATCTTTTAGAAAATAATACCTTATTTCAATGTGTTTAGTGCGTAAGTGCTGAATAGGATTTTTTGAAAGGCTAATGACACTTGTGTTGTCATATTTTATAGGAATATGATCATAATGAAGTCCAAAATCTTGAAGTTATTTCATCCAAAGCAATTGTGCACAACATCCAGCGGTGGCAACGTATTCTACTTTAGTAGTTGACAGAGCCATTGAGTTTTGTGTTTTGCAAAACCAAGAAGTGAGAGAGTGTCCAAGAAAATGACAAGTGCCATTAGTGTTTTTTCAGTCAAGTCTACATCTCGCAAAGTCGGTATCTGAGTAACCAAAAAGTTCAAAAGTGGTTCCCTTAGGATACCATAATCCCAAATTTGGAGTACTAACAAGATATCTGAAAATACGTTTGACAGCGGTGATGTGTGACTCTTTCGGTGCAGATTGAAAACGTGCACACATATAAACACTAAACATTATATCGAGTCTACTTGCAGTAAGATAGAGTAGGGAACCAATCATACCTCGATATTTCTTTTCGTCTACAAGTTTACCTTGCTCATCTTTGTCGATTTTTATTGATGTGCTCATTGAAGTTGTTACAGGCCTTGATGATTCCATTTCAAACCTTTTCAGTAGATCCTTGATATATTTTGATTTAAATGGATTCCATGATTAGTTTGTTTAATTTGTAGACTAAGGAAGTAACTTAACTCTTCCATCATACTCATTTCAAACTCACCTTACATATCTTTAGCAAACTCTTTGCACAAATTTTCATTAGTAGCACCAAAAATGTTATCATCAACATAAATTTGAACAGTTAGCATATCTTCCTTTTTGATTTTTATAAAAAGTGTTGTATCAATTTTTCCTCTAGAAAAAGCTTTGTCAAGTAGAAAAGTACTTAATTTTTCATACCAAGCTCTAGGAGCTTGTTTTAAGCCACATAAGGCTTTTGAAAGTTTGAAAATATGATTTAGGTATTTATGATTTTCAAAACTGGGAGGTTGTTCAACATAAACTTCCTCCGAAATATACACATTTAAAAAAAAACTTTTAACATCCATTTGATATAATTTAAAATCTTTAAAAGATGCAAAAGTAAGTAACATTCTAATAGTTTCAAGTCTAGCAACTGGTGCAAAAGTTTCATCAAAATCAATACCCTCTTCTTGATTATAACCTTGAGCTACTAATCTAGCTTTATTTCTAGTAACAACTCCAGATTCATCCATTTTATTTCGAGAAACCCATTTTGTACCAATAATAGGATGATTCTTAGGTCGAGGAGTTAAAAACCAAACTTCATTCTTTTTAAATTGATTTAATTCTTCTTGCATTGCTAAAATTCAATTTTCATCTTTTTTAGCTTCTAAAAACGATTTTGGTTCAATTTGTGAAACAAACGCTAAGTTACCATAAACATTTTTAATAGAGGAACGAGTTTTTATACCTTCCGCCGCATCACCTATGATGAGGTCTTTGGGGTGGCCATGAGCATACTTCTATTCTTTTGGTAGATTTGAGTCATTTTTTGGAAGAACATATATTTTTGAAGTTTCTCCATTGTCATTTCTTCTTCATGTTTGCGTAATGGATTTTCTATATTTTCTTTTATGTAAATGCTCTCCGTGCTTGGTTGATTTTCTACAATATCATTACTTACAAGATTCTTGGAAATAATGTTGATAGATTCATCAAAAACAACATGCACAGATTCTTCAACAAGTAGAGTTCTTTTATTGAATACTCTATAAGCTTTACTAGAAATTGAATAACCAAGAAATATAGTTTTATCCGATTTAGCATCAAATTTTTTCAAGTTATGTTTATTGTTATTCAATACAAAGCATTTACAACCAAATGCACGCAAGTGACTAATATTAGGTTTTCTACCTTTTCAAGTTTCATAAGGGATTTTCTTAAAAATAGGTCTAATCATAGCTCGATTTACAACATAGCATACAGTGTTAACAACTTCCGCCCAAAAATATTTAGACAAATTATTTTCACAAAGCATAGTACGAGCCATTTCTTCAAGAGTTTTATTTTTTCTTTCAACTACACCATTTTATTGAGTTCTAGGGGCATAAAAATTATGATCAATTCCAAACTCATCACAAAACATAATAAAATCATTTTCAAATTCTTTCAACTACGCCATTTTCAAATTCTCTACCATGATCGTTTCTAATATTAGAAATATTAAGATTTTTTTTCATTTTGAGTTCTTTTACAAAGTCTTGAGAAATTATAAAAAGCTTCATTTTTGTGTGCTAAAAATAATACACATGTATATCTAGTATAATCATCAACACAAATAAGAGCGTATGATTTTCCTCCTAAACTTAATGTTCTAAATGGTCTGAATAAATCAATATACAAAAGTTGAAGCGGTTTAATAGTTGAAACGATATTTTTGGATTTAAAAGAAATTCTAGTTTGTTTTTCAAATTGACATGCATCGCAAAGTATATCTTTTTTTAAAAATAATTTTTGGCAAACCAATGACTAACTTATTTTTTGAAAGTTTGAAAATTAAATCAAAATGAATATGTCCTAATCTTCTATGCCAAAGCCAACCATTATCATTTATAGCAGATAAACATTTAATATTAAAATGAGAAGACAAATTATGCAAATCAAACACATATACATTCTTATATCTATAACCTACAAATAAAGTTTTATTTTCTAGGGTGTTCTCAATAGTGCATTGAGTTTTTTAAAAAATAACTCTATACCCTTTATCACATAATTGACTAATGCTAAGCAAATTATGTTTTAAACCTTCAACAAGTAAAACATTTTCAATAATAGGAGAATGATTTTTACCAATACTTCCTACACCAATGAGTTTACCCTTACTATTGTCGCCAAAAGTCACATATCCGCAATCCTTTGGTTGGAGTGTGACGAACATAGCTTTATTTTTAGTCATGTGTCTCGAACATACACTGTCGAGATAACATCTATCGTTACTAGATTTTTTCTTGAAACATACCTACAAAAATTTGATTTTTCTATTGGTACCCATATTTTCTTGGGTCCATAAAAGTTAGAATTTGACACTCTTGAAATGTCTTTAAAGACCCACATCTTTTTTATTTTAGCAAAATGATTTCTTTTAATAGGACACGAAGGTGAAATATGACCTTTTGTACCACAAAAATGACATGTGAGATGAGAGTGATTAGAAGATGCATGCACAAAATCATTTTTGGTAGTTTTTACTTTTGACAATGGTTTATATCCAATTCCGGCTCTATCAAAAGTACGATTTTGTTTTTTAAGAATTTTATCTAAAGTCTCTCTACCTTGAGTGAATTTTGAAAGAGTATTTTTCAAGTCTTCAATATTTTCTTTCAAAACAATTTGCTCTTTTTTTAAAGACTCATTTTCTTCTTATAATACAACTAATTTTTTTTTTCCAGAAATTGAAAACTCTTTTCGAGTTAAAATCTAATTTTTCTTTTTCATTTTCATGACTTCATTTTTTAAAGTATTTATCTTGGAAGTTAAGAATTCATTTTCTTTTGATAAACTTGAAATCACTTTCTTTTGACAGTTACTTTTCAAACTAAGTTTCATAATTCATCAAAAGTTGATTGTAATTCATCAAACGTAAAAGATTCTTCATTTACCTCATCTTTGTTTCCAAGTGCCATTAAGCATAGGTTAGTAACCTCATTTTTGCAAACTTCGGTTTCTGAGTTGCTTTCATCGCTATCTTCTACCCATGCTGCAATCATGGCTTTTTCTTGTCTTTCTTGAATTGTTTCTTAAGTTCCGGACATTCTGATTTGTAGTATTCAGGTTTGTTGCATTCGTAGCAAGCAACTTCAGATTTTTTGTGATTTTCTCCCTTTTGAAAATCCCTAATTTTAAATCTTTTCTGAAAATTTTTTACACACCTTGTTTCTTTTTCACAAACCTTTTGAACTTCCTAGCGATGAACGTCATTTCCTCATCATCATCCGAATCATCTTCCTCATTCTCTTGATGTTTCAAGGTGGATTTGAAGGCTATTCTTTTCTTCTTGTTGTTGTCCTTCTCTTCTTTTCCTTCTTGCATTAAAAGCTCATGAATTAAAAGAAATCCCATTAACTCATCTAGACTTAGCTTTGATAAATCCTTGGCTTCGGTAATGGCAATGACTTTTGTCTCCCAACTTTTTTGGCAATGACCTAAGCACTTTTCTTATAATTTTAGCATTAGTATATATTTTGCCAAGAGAAGTTAAACCATTAATAATATCAGTAAAGCGAGTAAACATTTGAGGAATAGGTTTATCAGGCTTCATTTTAAAGAGTTCACAATTATAGACTAGCAAACTGACTCTAGATTCTTTAACTTGTTCGGTTCCCTCATAAGTCACTATAAGCTTATCCCAAATTTTTTTTGTTGTTTTACATGTGGAAATTCTATTGAATTCGTTGGCATCTAAGGCGTAATACAACATGTTTGTGGCTTTGACATTAATTTGGGTTATTTTAGTATTTGATTCATTCCACTTATCTTCAGGTTTTTGTACCTTAAAGCCATCTACGATTTTGGTAGGAATTTTTGGACCATTGTAAATAATTTTTCAGCATTCATAATCATTAGATTGAACATGTATGGTCATCCTAGATTTCCAATAGCTAAAATTTGTGCCGCTAAATAGTGGTGGCCTATTGGATGCTTGTTATAGTGATCCTGGTTTTACCCCAAACTTTGTTGTGTTCCAGACTCGGATTCCGTGATTGTATGTTGTTGTATATGTCCTATTTCCTTCTTTTAATTCTTTGAAATTGAGTTTTGGGACTTGTTGGGTGAGTTTGGAATAGGTTAGTTGTTAGTTGGTCTAGAATGTTGTTGCCCAGATTTTGGCTTCTTCGCTCGAGCGAGCCTTGTGTAATCTACTTCTTCACTCGAGCGAGAATTGAGAGTTCTCAGGTTTCCTTCCAGACGCAGCTTTTCTGGAGAGGAGGAAGTTCTTCGCTCGAGCGAGACTTCTTACGTTCGAGCAAGCTTGGTGTTAGTTGTTCCTACGCTCGAGCATGCGTTTGCGTTTGTGGCAGACCTGAAGCTTTGCATTGTGCGCTCGAGTGACGTTTCTTGCACTCAAGCGAGGTCACTATTGTGTTTGGTCACTTAAGCGATGACTTCTTTGCTCGAGCGAGGACTGCGTATATCAGTTTGCAGCAGCGACATTTTATATCATTTTTTTGATCTCTTTTTCACTCAAAAACCCTAGCACAGCTCCATCTCTCTCTAAAGGTCACACTCTCTCGGCATTTTGATCTCCATCCATTGATTTCTACACCGTTGAGCCTTGGTTAAGGAGGTAGAGCGCCTTAAGCGCTCCGTGTTGATCTGAATAGATCTTGGTTACAACTGGTTTGAAGCGTCTCCATCTTCTCTGTCACGCCCCAATTTTAATTACTCGAAAACATTACCAAAGCCTTAAAATTAGGTTCATTTTTTTTTTACAAACATCCATGACCCTTGAGTAATAGAAATACAATGATACATGTTCTCTCTCTCACTCAATGAACATTACAATGATAACAATACATGTCAATCTCCTACTGTGAAGCTACAAATGAATAAAATACAAATACATGATCCATCACATCTACAATGAAATTACATATAAAAGATACATGGACTTCTTAACTCTTCAATCAAAGTATCCAAACTTTTTTCCTATAAAAAGATAAAACAACAAGGGGTGAACACTAATGCCCAGTAGGAATCTCATAGTTCCAAATCAATAACTAACACTCAGATATAAATGATCATGCATGCAAGGTGATACTATATAGTAGGGTGACATCTTCTAATTTCAAAATATCATAAGTAAAGTACCCTTTTCTCAAAACTATTTAAACACTTTTAAGAAAAACCTCCATCCATTAAAAATCATCCTTTAACTTTAGAAAATCATAGATCCTTGTGAAGCAACCATATTTGAGAAACAACATCATTTAAAAGTTATTAACCAATTCCCAAAATATTTCTCATTCAGTTTCCATTTTTAATGTTCCTCTTTTTTCTTTCATTCTTCCTTTCTACTCATTATATTTATTTAGAACTCCATAACTTCAAGTTCAAGTTCCCTTTTTGATTCACTAACAATTTTCCTATACTCAATTCACACCGTTTTTTACACTCTCAGATTTCATTTCAAGGTAACACAAGATTAACAAACCCCTTTCAATTCAGTCTCTTATTTATTTACAGAACAATACTCATAATTTACCTTTATTGTCGCAACTAATTCATTAAGTTCACCATCACCAATCCATAATCCAATTACCACTTCAATTTCCATTCTTTCAATTATTTTCATATCAAATACCGGATCCAATCACAAGTCATCTCCATGAGTCACACGCTTTATTGGTCACAAGCCGGAAGGAACGCGGAACCTCAACATACTACACGCTTTACCAGGCACTACTCCAGAAGGAAGGCGGAACCTATCTCAAGCGCCACGCTTTGCCGGCTCAAAATACGGCGGGAAACGGACCCCAAGATAACATCACAATCTATCATTACAATTAGTAGGCGATGCCAACATGTCTTCCATTATTTCTGTAACACATTAGTTCAATACATATCCACCATATATTAAAATTCCATTTACATAACAAGTACAAATATGTTCCATGACCTTCTTCATTATCCATTAAATCATTCATTGTTTTGTCACACAAAAATATTACAACACATCCATAGAGGCAAAGATTCATCTTTAAAGTGTTCACAATTCTTGAGTTCAAACTATTTCTTTACTTTTCCATATTATTATCAAGTCTTCATATTCAATTTTTACAACATATTAGTTATCAATTACTACCCACGGTTATAAATTTAATCTCCAACATTTAATTTCTTTGATACAACTCCTTCATATAACAACGTCATATTTCACAATCTCTCATTTATCATTATTCACACTCATCTTAATCCAACATAGACTTAATTTCATAAATTTCATATCCTCATTTTCCAAAATAAAACTTCATAACTAGAGTCAAACATAATTCCATATCATTAACAAATCTATTTCCCCAAATTCATTTCATATTAGAGCATGATTTATAATATCCATAATAAAAGGTTCATTTGCTAATTTTTAACATAATTTTCAAACACTTCCAAAATTCAATTAAACTTGTATACCTATAATTCAACCTCTCAATTTCATGATTCCACTATCAATTTAGGCAAAATCATTAATTGTCATCATGAATCAACTTAGGGTTTTAAAAAAAAATTATGATTTTCAAGAAAAATTCAAACTTCTCAACCCACTAATTTTTATTCCAATTTTCCCATTGATTATACACCTAAGGTTTATAATCCATAATCTTAACCCAACAGTTGAACCCCAACACTTCAAACCCTAAACCCCCAAATTCCAAGATATAAAACTATATGCTCAAAAATGTAAATGTTGCATTTATATAATCAAAATACCACAAATCTATCTATTAATGCAAGTATTGAAGAAGAACTAGGACCTCTACGTCAAAAATCAAGCAAGAAGCAAAGCTTTGATGAGATTCCTTCACAAATCCGAATTCCAATCAGTAGAAAATGTTGAGCTTCAAGCCTTCTTCACTTTTTCTAAGGGATATTGCCCAAATCTTAGAAGAATAGAGAGTATTTGGGGTAAAAAACCTAGGGTTTTCGGACCTAGGGTGAGAGGAAGGAGGAAGGAAATGGAAAATGCCAAGAATGATCTAGAAATTAACATTTTAAGCTGCTGAATTCGCAGAGTCCGCTTGAGCGTCACTTTTCTAGCTCGAGCGTACCTGTTTCTAACACAAATTCTGAAACTTCAAATGGGCATAACTCTCTCATTCGGATTCCGTTCTAGGTCATTCTTGTGTCCAAATCGAAGCCCTGGAAATAAGCTTTCCAATGGTTCTAGCCTCACATCCAAATTCAAAGTGTGAAAAAATAAAAGTGCAAAAGAGTGACGGTTGTTCGTAGAAAAAATTATCCGAATTAAATTCTTGGTTCACTCTTACT
Source organism: Camellia sinensis (assembly GCF_004153795.1). Taxonomy (NCBI): domain Eukaryota; kingdom Viridiplantae; phylum Streptophyta; class Magnoliopsida; order Ericales; family Theaceae; genus Camellia; species Camellia sinensis. The sequence continues at coordinate 66,170 of NW_021026735.1, forward strand.
TTACCATTACATTGCCACTTCAATCAATACCCCAAAATAAAATAAGGAGGTTCCAAATACACTAATAAAATGTAAAAGGACAATCTCACTTTCCACGCTTGAGCGCGTAGACCAACAAAGTCGTCCGCTCGAGCGACCACTCCTATGCTCGAGTAGGAATTCATAACTCTCAGAATTTCGGACCGCCTGCAAAAATCCTGGGAACCTCTCAAGTCCGCTTAGGCGTCAAATCCCCCGCTCGAGCGGAGGGAAAAATTCTAGATTGTTACAATCTTCCCCCCTTAAGAAATTTCGTCCTCGAAATTGCATTCGTTCTAACAAAAATAGCAGCAACCTCGTACTCATTAATTCTTAACAACCCCTAGTCCAAAAACAAAACATGAGAGCACCCATATGTATCCACCAAACCTTAACAACTTCCGATTACACCTTCCAAACCCAAAAGTACAAAGTGTCACATTCTCCTTTGCTCTCCTAACTTCAGGTAAGGATATTTTACTCTTTAATATGAGTTTTAACCTAGATATTTGTCATTTTGTTTAAATGGTGGGATTTGGAAAGATTAGTGTGAAGTTAGGATTAAGGTTTTGATATTTGAAAGAGGGGTTTTCATATTTGGTACCATATGTGCATGAGAGGTCATGAACATGATATTGCTTGGATATAATTGATGACTTGGGTGTAATATTTGCGAAATGGGGAATTTGCCCTAATTTGAACAAAATAATTATTCGGTATAAATAATGAAATTGATATGGGAAATATGAAATTGGGAGAATGTGTAAATGAATGGTGTAGTTGGATTTGATAAATCACTCACATATGGGAATTTAATAAATTATCTGTTGATAGATTTATTTATCTGTTTAGAAATACTTGCTTTAAGCTATTGGTGGAGGATAGTTATGATTGTTGTAGAAACTGTATGAGGATTAGAAAGATTGAAACTAATCAACTAAATTATGTCATTGAATATGACGGTTTGATTGAACCATTGAATATGTGATTTGATTAGTTATTGTATGTGACAACATGTTTAAATACATTGTATATGTATCATTGTGTGGGAGGAGATAGGGGATGTACTCCATTGTGTAGGAGGAGATAAGGGATGGACTCCATTGAGAATCAAGTTAGCCGAAGTGTCCAAGGTGAAAGTCCCAAAATCTTATATATTTATGGATGCCGGTTCCCTCGGATGTGATTCCGTAAAATGGCAAGAAATAGAAGTGTTGCATTAATGAATGTATTGAATTGTGAACCATTGAGTTGTAGTCTCGTTTTGGTTGTTTTGATAATAATGAATTTGGTTAATAGATTTGCCCGAAATGGATGAATGGAAATGAATTGAGGTATTGGTTATTTATATGGAATGGCCTTGGAACGAATATATGTTGGTTAAAAATATTGCACATTTATCTAATGCTTATATCTTAGTTAATTCTCATATATTGTTTAGAATATCTCTACTGGATTTTGGCTCACCCTACTTGGGAAACTATTTTCAAGTACAGGTGACATGCTACCTCCAAAGACATAGCTTGGGAGGTTTAGGAGTTGAAAGCTCCATTTTGCTATTTTTTTGCTTTGTGATAAGTGTAAATCCAAGCCGAGGGCTTTGTATGTAAAGAGTTAGTCTTCTTTTATTGTAACCAAGTGATAACTTGGAAAGATGTAAGCTTACAGGGCACTCATTTTGTTGTTAGCAGTTAGAGTTACATGCTATAGTTTCAAGATGAACATTTATGAAAGTGTAATGCATGTAATATCCTTTGTAATATAAACTATGATGTATGAGAATATAACATTTCTATTATGTTTATAGATCTTATAAATGGTTGATTTATATAATAATTTGAGGGCATTACACTTGTCCCGCAGGTAAGGAATAACTAGGGGTTTCCATGATCTACTCTAAGATGGTTAAGTCACACAAACTAGAGTCTAGACTCTGATACCAATTGTTATCCCAGGTAAGTAACCCAAGAGGAGGGGTGAATTGGGTTATTAAAAAATTTTACAATATTAAAATTTATAAACACAATATTCAGAATTTTAACAAATAAAAAACAGAATAATAATTATCAATATAAAAGTAAGAGAGATAGCAAGAAAAAATCAAACACTGAGATTATAGTGGTTCGACACGCCAGGCTTACGTCCACTTCCCAAGGAACCTCCTTAAGAATTTCTTTACTATCAAAATGAATTAATACACCACCAAGTCTTCACCAAACTTGTGAATTTTACACAGGACTTACTCTTATCTATTGAGCATCATTCAACAATAAATGCCTTACCCTTATAAAAATCACTCACAAAAATAATGAATAAAAATAAGTGGTACTTAAACCCTCTTTTACAATAATTCTCTCACAAAGAGTAGATATGAAAGTGCAAGAACAAGGGCTACACTTAGATTTGAAAAGTGAAAGAACAAAATACAGTATACTCAAAATTTTGGAGCACACAGAAATTTTTTCTCTTCAAGTTCTTGATTTTTCTCCACACACATCACTTCTATTTATACCAAAAAATATACCCATTGGAAGAGATAAACGCTCCTTAAGATGTCAGCCGAATCAATTTGGAAGAGAATCACGTGGAAGGAGAATTTGCAATCTTGCAAATCTAAACCCTTTTAGGCTTTAGTCAAAATTGTACAAAAAAAGAAAAAAGAAAAGCTTTTGGAAATGATGTCTTGTATAACTTTCCATATGCCAACATGCATATATGTAACATGATAGACTCAAATGTGGTTTAATTGTTTCCGTGATGTATTCTATTATATGCATTATATAAAATATTATAATCAAATATTTGCAGACATAGTAAAATCTTTTTTATAATAGATCTGAATATATATATACCTTTTTTTAAATTTTTGTAGAGATTTTAAACTAAACATAACCTACCACTCTATGTGGGTATTTCAATTTTGTCAAAAGAAGACAACCCATCAATATCACATTTTTCAAGATAATACAACCAATCAATTGATTTTGTCAAAATAATATAGTTAATCAATTTTAATTTTGTCAAAAAATGAATAGTGATCAGCCAACCAATCAATCAATTTGCCAAAATATGAATAGTGATCAGCCTAATTTTTCAAAAAGTAAATAGTAGAGTTTTCAAAAATATTTTTATTTAAATAATATTTAACAAATATATATATATATATATATAATATTTTGTGTCAAATAATATAAAATATGTATATATTATTTAAAAATTTTCAATTAATATTTTAAACGTCATCAAAATTAAACAACATGATTAACAGCTACAAATTGGCTTCTCCTCCCTTTGTCAAAAATTTTGAAAAAATCTTCTTCAAAGTGAAAAAGGTATCCATGCTCCATAAGTTGTCCAGCTTTTGTTTGAACTAAGGTACCATTCCCCATTTTTACTTGAGAACTAGAGGAAGCATCCATTTTCACAAAAATGCTCTCATCTCATGTCATGTGATTGCTACATCCACTATCGAGAAACCATACATCCTTGTTTTGATTTGATGCCTTGCGACAAGCATAGAACATATGCCCTTCTCTTTTCTGCTCCTCGAAAAAATTAGCTTGTTGAGTGCTCATGACTTGGCAATCCTTCTTGACATGCCCAAATTTGTTACAATTATAACATTTTGGCTTTCTCCGAAACCAACAATCTTTATCAACATGACTGTTTCGGTTGCAAATTCCACACTTTTGTTGAGTGGACTCTTCATTTTCCTTTCTTTGAAAATTAGACATTCCTCTTCCTCTTACATTTCTTGCTCTTCCGTTTGCATTTCTTCCTTTTCCTCTTCATTGGGAATTAGAAGTACTAACATTGAGCTTGGATTGAAAGACACTTTCAATTGACTTTTCAAATTACCTACTCAATCTTTGCTCAAATGTTTTAATTGAACCCATCAAATCTTCAATACTCAAATCAGCAAGATCTTTAATTTCATCAATGACAACAACAATAAGATTGTATTTCTCCGGAAAACTTATCAAAATTTTCTCAACAACTCTTTGATGCGAAATATTATCCCCATAAATTTTCATTTGGTTCACAAGTTGCATAACTCTAGAAAAATAATCCTACAACAATTCCATATCCTTCATCTTTATATTTTCAAAATCTCTTTTCAATGATTGAAGTTTGATGGTTCTTATCTTCAAGTTATACTCTTTTTAAAGAATATCCTACGTCTCATTTGCTTTTGTAGCATGATAATTCTTGGAAAGATTGCTTCTAAAACTCCTTGTTGAATCAAAGAGAGAGCCTTTGAATCCTTCTTCCTTTGCTCTTTCAATTGGTTCTTTTGGAGATTTGTCAAAGCTCCTTCATCTTCAGGTTCCTCAAATCGATTCTCAACAAGATCCCAAAGATCCGTATAGACAAAAATAGTCCTCATTTTCATATACCAAAAATCAAAATTTTCACCATTAAATATAGGAGTAGATATATTTTGGTTGCTAGAATTTGCCACGGACATCAGCTTGTTCTTCTATGGGGCTTGTTTTCCTCGTATTCGATCTCTATGCCCAGCTTGTTCTTGACCCAACCAAAGCTTTGATACCACTTCTGTTAGCTTTTGATAAAACTCTCTCTAGAATGAACTATTATTTTGTATTGAATTTAACTTGTATTGATCATGGATTTTTTCTCTTATTCTTTTCTTTGCCCATAGGATTCTATCCTTTTATATAGAGAAGGTTATGCATAAGTTCAATGAATAACTTTACAACTAACTAGGTATATGAATTTAATCTAGACAATGAACCTAATAAATATAAAACACATGAATACAAAGAATACATGAACCCAATGTATCCAATATATCTAATGTAAATATGGCTTTAATTTTAACAAGTCCTCTATAGTCAGTTTGGTCTGGGTTGCCTTTCGAACAACCATATGTGTTGAGCTTAAGCTTGCTTGCAAGAGGAAAATATCAATTAATTAGGATTTGTTTGGGAACATGTTATAAATAGAAAAAGAGTAGAAAGAGTGAGAGGAAGAATAAAAATAAAAAATCTAGAGTGTGGTTACGAACCGTATGACTCATTTCAAATCTAGACGGCGATAATGATGGATCTAGAAACCGCAATAGAGAATTTGGGAAAGGCAATGATGGGTTTCTAGTTGTGAATGATGACTCAATTCAGATATAGACTATGGTTGCAAATGGTAATGATTTTTAGATTTGGACAGTTGTTGTGAACGATAGCAGCGACGGCGGCAATGGACCTGGGAGCGGCGATGATTGGTCTAAAAGTGACGACAATGAGAAGATGGTTGAAGCGGTGTAGAGAGAGAGAGAGAGAGAGAGACATAAAGAAACTCATTAAAAAAAAAAAAAAAAAAAAAAAACTTGAATTGTTCTAATATTTTTAGGGTTTAAGGGTAATCTTGACCATTTTTTTCAAAAAATTTCTTTATCCTATCAAAACTTGAAATTCAGGGACCTTAACTAACCTACAATCTTTCAATGTGTTTTTAACTTTTATAGAAATTTGTAGACGGATATATTACTAATTTCTACTAAAAAGAATACAAGATTGTTGAGTTAATAACCTACGTATTAACAAAAAAGGTATACTCCAGGCAAAAATAAAGGGAGACTTATTTATAAGTCTTGTATAATTTCTTATAGAGTCTCAAGTTCTATTTAGATAGGAATGTATTCCACAAGATCCTACATAAACGTAACGTGACGTGACACCTACATAAACGTAACGTAACGTGACGTAACACCTACATAAACGTAACGTAACGTGTCACATTACGTTTCGCAAACTTAAGGAGTTTTTATTTTTTTAAATTGAATGTGAAAATGTTGTTGGTTTATGTTGGTGTCACGTTACATTTCATATAAATATGATCTATGGCAACATTTAATTTCCTATTTAATTTCCTATTCAATTTCCTATATAGGAAATTGAATGTTGCCATAGATCACAGGTGTCACGTTACTTTTATGTAGGTGTCACGTTATATAGGAAATTGAATGTTGCCATAGATCATAGGTGTCACGTTACGTTTATGTAGGTGTCACGTTACGTTACGTTTATGTAGATATGATCTATGGTAACATATAATTTCCTATATAGCAAATTGCATATTACCATAGATTATAGGTGTCACGTTACGTTTATGTAGGTGTCACGTTACGTTACGTTTATATAGATATGATTTATGGTAACATTCAATTTTCTATGTATGGTTTTACTATTATTTATTATATTAACAACTAATATTGAGGGTAAATGTGTCAACAAACTTTCCACAAGACTTATGGGAACATAAGTTTTTTAATAGGACCATATGTAACATAAGTCTCCCTAATAGGACTTATAAATAATTTTCTCAAAAGTAAACAAGAACAAAGAATAATATTTAATAAAATTTGATTGGCAAACTATTTAAAAGAAAATTCTCATATAGTTGATTTAAAGATGTGAATTCTATAACTTGGATAGTAAGGGAAAGGAATCTTATTATTTTGAAACTATCTTACTAATTATTAGTATAATACTGATAAAAAAAATTCAAATTTTTGGGTATGCAATTAAGTTGAGCTCCACAGTATTTTTGCCTCTCACTCTTTATATCTGTATTTTTTCCTCCATGCTATCTCAATATCTCCAAAACTTATAGGCACATGGCTATTTATGTTATCTATTCATAAGAAGTCTACTTGTATATACAATTAGGTAAATAAAATATACACATATTGGGTTTCAAGTAGACTTCAGACTCTCCTACTTTTAGGGTGCAATTTGAGCGGGTTCGGGGATTGTTTAAATCCAATTCAAGTTGTGCCGAGAGTTGTTCAGGCCTGTCGAATTATAACCCGAGATTGTTTGCCCAAGCCTGACCCGAGTTAAATTTGAATTACCCAAATTGTAAATGATTTTTTTTTTATGCAGCTACATTATTAAATTGTTAAAATTTAACTCTATTTATATATTTTTTTATATAAAAAATCATTAATACTATCAAAATAAATAATTTATATAATATAAGAGAGAGTCTTTACAATTTATGAGTGAAAACAAAAAAAAGTAAAATTTTATGTTAATTGTATATATAATATATATTTAATATGATTTAATAATCTAAATTACATTAATATCATGTAATGGCTAATATTTTATATGTATATTTAATATTTTTATATATCTATATATATATAATTTGGGTTTCGAGTTGCTCGGGTTGTTTGACGTCTTTGTCTATGCCTGCCCAAATTTAATTCGATCTTCTAAATTTTTGCCCAAGCTTGTATCGAATTTAAAAATATCTTATTTAAATCCTAAAAATATTTGTGCTGGGTTTGGGTTACTTAAGTTAAGCCCACCCAAATTACACCCTAACTACTTTAACCAAAATATATGTATAAACCAACTCAATAATCATATTGAATCCATATTTATCACATGGATAGACTAATTCTAACAAAGCAATTGTCCCGCTACACCATTAGGCCCTGTTTGTTTTGGGGTTTAATGGATGGAAGGGGATTAGGATGGAGGTAGGGTTATTTAGTGTTGTGTTTGTTTGTAGAGTTGAGGAAGAGATTATGATAGATGAGGAGATATAGATGGATGTTGGAAGAGGGATTGGGATGGAGGAGGTGGAGGTGGTATTAGAAAAATAGTGAAGGAATTAGAAATTTTTTTATTTTTTTTATTTTTTATATATTGGGAATTTTTTTTAAATATTAATGTTTAATTTTTTATATATTTTTATTTTTTTATATAAAAATAATTTAAGAATTCCTACACTAACAATTATCATCAAAACAAATACGATTTTATTTAATCCCCTCATTATAAATCTCTTCTATTCTACCTCTAAAAACAAACAGCCTTAAATCCATCCTTAACTAAAATTTTTTTATTTTTTTTATTTTTTATATATTGGGAATTTTTTTTAAATATTAATGTTTAATTTTTTATATATTTTTATTTTTTTATATAAAAATAATTTAAGAATTCCTACACTAACAATTATCATCAAAACAAATACGATTTTATTTAATCCCCTCATTATAAATCTCCTCTATTCTACCTCTAAAAACAAACGGCCTTAAATCCATCCTTAACTAAAGACGAACTTTACTGTTGGGTCAAACCATGCTCATGTAAACAACCGGAACACCCTCCTAATCCAATGAGAATAATTTCATTCTTTTCTTCAGGCAGTTTGCCCTTTTATGTGTACTTTGGTATAATTTTGATCCTTTTCTTTTTCTGAGACACATCATGAGATGATCCTTTTCCTGATGCTCTTTTTTCTTCTTTCTTCATCTTTCTTCTGCAAACTCCAATTTTGCGTTATGCCAAGTCCCATTATAAATGTCAGAGCACCAAGAAGATCAGCTATATCTGCCATTAAATTAAGAGTGCTTTGTTTACTTTTAAATTTCTGAGAAATGGCTTTCTGGGGTTAGTTTTTCCCTTACGGTTTCGTTTTCTATTTTCTGCTTTTTGTTTTTTGTTTTTTTAGAAAAAAAAGTTCACAAATTTTCTAAAATGGAAAATGATATACAAATGTAATTCTTACTTGATTTTCTTACCTTTAGATAAAAATGCATGAGTTCCACATGTATTTATTAACGTGAGTCCACTATTTTTATTTGTAGTAGTAAAAAATTCTTGTGAGAAATCCGTTTATATATAGCATTAATCTTAGCGCATTTAGTTGTGTTTTCAAGAATATTAGAGTCTTGCTCGTGTTTTCGTTTTCTATTTTGATTTCTTGGAAAACTGGTTTGGCATTGTTTTTGATGAAGGAAAAAATCTGGAAAAAAAAAAATATTGAATTTTTTAAAAAACACAAAAAATTGGGTTTGTATGGTTGTATATTTGCTTTGAGTTTTCATTTTTTGAAAACAAAAAAACTTAGGCGTATTGCTTTTGAAAACTATCTTCGATTTTTTTTTTCTAAATAATTCACATTTTAAAAAATACTAAAAAGTTTATTCAATTTTTTGAGAAATAATTTTTGCACAAAAATGAAATGATATGAAAATGATGGTTGTTTGTGGAAGTTTCATAATTTTTGTTTCTAAAAACATGAAACTAAAAATGAAAATCCAATCAAGCATATTGTGATTTTTTTTTTTTAAATTGTTTTTGTACAGATGTTTTCTAATTTTCCTTCTAAAAAAAAAGAAGGGAAAAACAAAACAAAACAAATACACATCCAAACAGGTCCAACAATTAATATCTCTTAAGCTATATTTGGATCATAAATTTTATTTATTTTTCCATTTCCTTTTCAAATCACTATTGAAGTATATGATTCAAACACAATCTTAAGTTATGTTTGGATCATAGATTTAGGTAAAAAATTTGAAAGGAAAAAGAAAAAAGTGAAGGATATGCAAATGAAACATAAGTTGATGTTTTACTCCATTTTGCTTTTCTTTTCATTCCAAACTTTTATCAAAAATCATAATCCAAACATAACATTAATAATTGTATTCTTGCTGATCCAACAAACCTAACGCCTGCACCATACATATATGCACTTCAACTAAATTCTACAGCTCTTGAAACCATTTTTATGTATATTTTTTTTCATGTACAAATCAATGGATAATGTTACTCCGGCCAAACAAATTAGACTCATGTGGCAGTCTATTAGAATATTTAAGACAAAACTCTCTCTCTCTCTCTCTCATGTTTTCTTTAACTATTAACTAATTATCTTACTTACACATTTAGAAAGTGGGTTTAAAAAATGATTTTCTATATCATTTTCTTATTTTATTTTGTTTTATTTTACAGGGATTGAAGTCAAACCTAGCTCACCATACACTTGCCAACTTGATCCGGGAGTAAAGCTTCACATATCTCAGGTTTATTTCCTCAAACTAATGCCTCTTTCTTGGATTCAATCATATATAATCAACAAAACTCTGGTTTTATATCCCAAATTTCTCAAGGTTTTATTTAATTTTTAAAAATTTATATATAAATATATGTTACAATTTTATCTCTTGTTTTGTAAAAAGCACTCGATTTTGATATAAAACATGGCCTATAAAAAAAATCAATATTTTACCATCTAAAAAAAAAATCAATATTTTAAAACTTAGATGTTATAGTCAATAAAATAGATAATCAATTGAGTTAGCTCAATTGGCCTCTTTTGTGTACATTTTGACTAAGAGAGGTGGTAAGGTAGGGATGGAGGGAGAAAAGAGTGAAAAACTGATTTTGAAAACAAGCAAAACACTTTTTTTTCTTTCAAAATTTTTTGAAAATTTGAGCATCAGTTTCATTTTTTTTAAAAGCAATAACAGTATACTAATTAAGTTTTTTTTTATATAATTTACAAACAAAATGAAAACATAAACAGAAGGTTTCCATGTTTAATTGGGCCAATTTGGTGTAGTTTATTATAAGTTAAAAATTGATAATTAAAAAACATAAGTCAAAATATCCGTTTACTAATTTTCAGATAATCAATTTTTTCAACTTATTTAAGTTATTTAATACTTGATTAACTATAAGTAAAAGTTACACTTAATAATTTAACAAAAATTTTCACAATAATAAACCAATCTATTGAAATTGGTTTTGATTGATGTGATCAAACAGGCAACACTAGGCCTTGGTTCATCTACAAGGAGAAGCATACTTAAAGGTGCTGCAAAAGATAAGTGTGCAGTGTTCTTGTGTTCACTAATGTTAGGGAACAAGTCCTCATGCAAGTTGAATTTGGAGTTAAATAGTAATGATGAAGTAACCTTCTCAGTTGTGGGCCCTCAAAGCATTCATCTCTCTGGTTTCCTCACCACCATCACCACCAGTGATATTGATTCAAGAATCAAAATTCAGTAAAATATAGATGTTTGTACCCCCAATCATATACATTGTGGTGTACAGAAAAAAGAGTAGTGTATGTAATCGAATGAATTTAAATAATAGTATCAGTTGATATATTTACGAGTAACTGGAACAAAAGTTTAAAATCCCGATGTGTAAATTGAATCCTAATGATGGATGTAAATAAGAAACAATTATAGTAAATTATATGGCTATATGCATTGAAAGTGTTTTAAGCATTTTAGAGAGTGAAGGTAAGGTGACAACACCAAGGATGTCACTAGAGAAGATAAGAGAGTTTCAATGTGATGTAAGTCAAGAATGAGAGTTGAGGGAAGTGATAAATCTGTGTGAATCTAACAACTATAGCAACAGTTAGAATGGAGGAAAGACTATATAAAGAAAAGTGATATAAAAAAAAAAAGTTGACTGTGTCAAAATGACACTTGAACCACTTAAGCAATATTATCAAATTTTTTAGTGTTTTGGTATTGTAACATGTAAAACTATAGTTTTGACATTTCAAAATAGCAATAACCATCGAAAATGCTCTAACAAGGATGGTTCGCAATATGGGAGTTCATGGAGGAAGAGATAGTTCATAGCATGGATGGTTCATGGCTTGGGAATTCGCAACAAAAAGGAGTTCATGGCAAATGATGGTTTGTGGCGGTGGCAAACGGTGGTTTGTCGCGGTGGCAATTGTAATGGTAATTATTTGAGAATTAGAATTTGAAATGTTAAAAATAAGGATATTATGATAATTTTAAGAAAAAAATTGACTAATATACTGTTTAGAATTAGTTTTTTTAACAACTTTTTTATTAATTTTTTTCATCTTCAGCTAATTGTATTTCAAAAAAATAGAAAAAGTTTACATTTTTAGATTTTAGTCAACTAGATAGACTAGAAAAGTAAAACAAAAAGGGAAAATTACACTGACCTCTCTGAGATTTGAAAAAATACAAGCAGCGTCACAGTTTTAATATAATTATATTGACTTCTCTTTTAATAAGACTAAATGGACCTGAATAATACATATAGAATGAAAACACTAGGATAAATAAGAAATAATATACATTTTAGTGTAAAAAAATAACAATATCTTTTCTTTTAATCTATATGACTACCAAATTATTAATGAGAAAAGGAATGAAGTGTTACATTAATTAAAATTTTAGAAAAATTTAATGTAACTATGTCAAAATTGTGGGGTTTGTTATATTTTTTTTCAAAATCTTAGAGGAGGTTAGTGTAATTTATCAATAAATTAATAGATAAATAAAATCCACTAAAGACAAAAAAAAAAAATAAATAAATTAAATGAACTTTTTTTCAATTTTTGTTACTTTTTAAATCTTTCTATGTTAGATGAACTTTAAGAAAAACATTTAGCACACCATTTTTTTTCATAGGAAATTAGATAGAAATAAGAATTTGAAAGAAAATATACAAATAAACTATAGGGTTATTCTCTCTCATAACTAACTTCAGTCAGATTTGGGATCGCTATTTTACAGAGGGCACAGTAGCCACTGCTGTGCAGCAAAATAGGGACATTTTGGAATTCATTTCGATAATCTAAACCGTTCTTATTTTAGAATACATCAAGTAAAACATGCTTACAAAAAATTAATTTAATCGGATATCATTTACCTATTCATCCACTAGATACAAATGTGAGTGGATGAATAGGTAAACGATATCCGATTAACTTAATTTTTTGTAGCCATATTCTATTTGATGTATTCTAAACTGTTAACGATTCAGATTATCAAAATAAGTTCCGAAATAAACCAATTTTGTTATACAGCAGTGGCTGCTATGCAAACCCACTCCAGTCACATCATCTATGACTAGAGCCCTGATATCATCAAAGGGTCTTCAAGAACCACCACATGTTCTTCTTATTCCACCCCTATTGCTAGCTTGTCAGCACATTTGTTCCTTTCTCTCAGAATGTGTCCAAGGTTGCATTTGCATCTTTTCAGCACGAATTTTGCATCTTCTATCAATGCTATTTAATTTATGATCATTTCAGTATCTATTTTGTCTTTACCTTAATGGTGCCTTTTTAGAATAGAATGGTGAGTCCTCTGTAGATTATCCAAATTTTTGCTTCAAAGCATGAACATTTGTATAGCTTGGCATAGTATCCCCATATCTAGATTCCTGTTGCATCCCTCAGCAGGCCTCCATAGTCATCTTGGCCTGGGTTGCCTTTCGAGGAAAATACCAACTAATCAGGCCTGATTTTGGAATATATTATTTAAATAATTTCTTTACTTTTACGAAAAAATGTAAAAGAAAAATAAAGAGAGTGATATAATACCTTATAATGATCTTTTAGTTAAAACGTTTAGTCCTCAAGTCTAGATTGATTGTGGTTAAGAGAGAACGGAACCGAAAAGACTCCTACATCTCATTAGCATAGTCCAGGATATTTTTATAAATAACTTGAATGGTGTGAGTTAGATTCTCAAAAATCATTTTGTCATGGTCTTTCCAAATCTGAAATAATTACTAAAGACACGTACACATACACATACAAAAAAAAAATAATAATAATTAAAATAATTTATTTTAACTCAAAAATTAGATTCACTTTTTTAAATATAATGATGCGTTAGAGCATCAACATCAAATTAGTTATTTTTATTTTTTAGTTAAAATAGGGAATAAATCACTAAATTTCACCTCTATCAAACTGGTTATCAGGTTAGCCATTTTAGTTTTGATGGTTTTAACGCAACAAATGTAACTAGTAGTTTACCTTAGCCAAACATTAAAAAAGTATTATTTTTTATATTTTGGAATTAATTATGTTGAGTTTATAAAAAATAATTCTAAATTAAAATTAATAAAATAATGTTATTTAAATAGTATAGGAAAAATAATAGAGTTGTTAGAGAATATATTTAAAAAGATGTAAGACCAAAATAGAAAAAGTAACTTCTAAATGCTCATTTGGAAAGATAAGTTTGCGGCTTTTTTTTTTTTTGGCTAAAATAGTCACAAAAAAACAAAATAGGCTTTTTAACCTAATAAGACAAAATATTATATCTAATCTATAATTATTATATTATTTCTCTCACAAAAGTCAAAAAAGTCCATCCCAAACGAGACTTTTTAACCCTAGGCTAAAATAGCCAAAAAGTCAAAAAGCCAACCCAAACGAACCCAAAGTTAAAATATAACAAAATTTTAACTAGTTGCATATTGATACTCCTATTCTATTAGAATATTTAATGCAATTCTCTATTTCTCTAATCATCAGCTAATCATCTCTATTACACATCACTGGATTTAAAAAATAAGTTTACAGAATAAATTTATATATTATTTTTAAAAATATATATATACTTACCCCGTCTCAAAATATTAGTCTCTTATTTCATTTTTTATTATTCCAAAATATTAGTCTCTTTTCAATAATCAAGTACTAAATTTAAATTCATTTAATATATACAAAAAAAATATAATTATGACAATTGATGTTTCCAAAAAAATTGTACTATTTATACTATATATTAAGCAAAATGAATTTTTAATGAGAAAGCCTCTAAGGCCTCAAGTTTTCATCCTAAAATTGTTAATTTTTTTATTAAAAAAAAACATTATTGCCTATTAATTATTATACCATGATTTGTAAAATTTGAAGAGGAAATATAAACTTTCTACTTTATATCCTTTCTTACCTAACTTTCTCTCATTTCATATTTTGTTCAATTTTAATACCCTATGATATTACAATTTCAGTACATCAATTTTATCCCTAAAACAATATTACAATCCCTCGAGAAGTTATTTACTATCGTCTCTCACTTCTTATAATGGCCTCGTTTGATATAGCTGTTAAAACAGTTTATAGATTATACCTTAACAGATTATAGATTATGACTTTAATCAGAAGTTATTAATCTGTTTGGTATAACTGTTGGATTATAGATTTAAGTTGCTGAGTAGTGTTTATTAAATAAGCTGTGAAATAACTTTTTCAATTAATTTTTATTTTTTATTTGTCTACATTTCTCATAAAAAATAATAATAATAATATATAGTCCATTTGGGTCTTTTTCTATTTTTAAAGAAATAAAAAATAAAAAAAATTAAGAGTAGAACAAAAAATTAACATGTCCACAGCAGAAGCTGATAATCAGAAGTAAGGGGTGAGCAGCTTCTCAGAATCAGCTTTTTTGAGTTAAAATAAGCTGTTAGAATCAGAAGCTGTTTGAAATAAGTTTAATCAAGCAGTCCAAAATAACTTTTTCAAAGCTAAAAGTCATAAGTTAACTCTGAAAAGCTAAAACAAACACCTCCAATAAGAACAAATCACGGCAAGAGAGGGGAAAAAAAAACAGTATGGGGAGAAAAACCGTGAAAGGTGATTCTTATTGAAATTATCATCATCTTCTTCTATTTTAAGTTTTCTCTTGGTATAACTTAATACCTACTCAATCTCTCACCGCATTATGAATTGTGTTTCACTCTTTTTTAGCAATGATGATGTATAAAATTGCTAAAAAATTAACCTGTGAATAGTGAATAAATCTATGTAATTAAGCGTTAAGTGTATAAATCTATGTAATTAACCGTTAACTGTTAAACTTTTTATTTATTTGATTTGACTTTCTTTTCTTTATATTTTTATTTTGGTGTAAGGGTTGTATAAATTACAATATAAGAACAGCGAATACAGGTATGTAATAAAGCATTCAATTTTTAAATACTTTTGATTTATTTGTTTCGATTTTTTATTTAATTTAATTTATTTTTATTTTTTTATTGTAGAGGTTGTATGAATTGCAATATGAGGCTATGATTTGCGTTGAAATTGGCTTCTTAGGTTGTTACCCAATACCCTTAGCGGGAAAAATATTTTCTTTAGCAATTTTTCTTAAATTTACTTTGTATTTATTTTATTTTATTTTATCTAGTGTTCATATTTGATTTTTTTTAAGGGTCATTATAGAAACTCCTAATCTAAACTTCGCTAATTACTATTTTTGTACAAACTTATATTGCATAATGGTTTGTTAAATGCAGTTTTAGTATTTTTTTTATTTTCTTAGAATAAAGTTTTTGGGGAACAAAAAAATTGGTGCGTTTGACAAATTTTAAAAATTTGCTTTTTTGTTATTGAGAAAAATTCAAAAGTAAGCTTAATTTAATTTAATTTTTTATCTGTTATTTCTATTCTTTCTTTTTTTTTTCAATTTTTTCAGATTCTTCTAGAATAAAAGCACCTCAAAAATAGGGAAAAAATTAATATGGATTTATTTATTTTAATTGAAGGAAAGAAAAATTAGGAAAAATGGTAATGTTTTAAACAATTGCCAAATAAGGTGGATGCTCATATTTCCTATTTCTGTTATAAAAATATATTTTATAATTCAAAAATAAATAAATAATTGGGCCAAGTAACTCATGAATTGGACAAAAAAATAAAACAAATCTCTAAAGACTGGGCTTGAGCCAAGAATTATTGGTATAAAAATCGATTCGAACTTGATTTTTAGGTTAATTTTAGTGTTTAATCTAATACCGAAATCTCTCAAACTGGCTCATGCTCATCACAATTTGAGAAGCTATAATATAATTTAGACATAAAATTTAAATTTATTATTATTAATTTTTTTTTTTTTGATAAATAACCAAATATTATTAAAAAGCATCAAGATGATGCAAAGAATACAAAAAAGGAAGCCATAGAGGCTTCACAAACAAACAAACTAACAAATCAAATCTTTCACGAATTCGACAAAAGCCAAAACATCCAGATCAACCGATCTAGTCACCCAATCATACAATATCGTAAGAAGTCGCTGTTCTAACCAAAGGACTGAATGAGACAGCCCTTGAAAAACGTGCATATTTCGCTCCAACCAAACCAACCATAGAACACAATGAGAAGCAAGCATTCACGCCTTCCGACGTCTCCTTCCAACACGACTCCCTGCCCAACTATGTGGGATTGCTTGAATCGACGCTGGCTACACCCAAGCCAAACCAAAAATTGCAATAACTGACATCCAAAGGTGAGAAGATACCAGACAATGAATGAGCAAATGATCCACCGACTCCACAGCACCACAACACAAACAACACCAATTAACCAATATGTGGCCACGGCGAATTAAATTATCCAAAGTCAAAACACGCCCCAACATAGCCGTCCACACAAAAAAGACCACCTTAGATGGCGTACCCGGAACCCAGACACACTTCCAAGGAAAAGCAACCTCCTCCACATAAGCAAGCACACAATAATAAGAAGAAACGAAAAAAGTCCCCTTAGCCCCAGGACATTCCCAAACCAAAGAGTCCTGTCCGTCATTTCCCACTCTCAACTCATATAAAAAAGCCAACAACTCCACCAACTGACCTTGCAACCAATCTTGAACAGCACGGCGCAGGCCCACATTCCAAATAGTCGAAACCCCTTGGCCAGACCACACAACACCCACCAAAACCTCAGCATCAACGGCAATTCCAAAAACCAAAGGGAACCGCTCTTCTAAAGTGAGATCACCACACCACCGATCGCGCCAAAACCGAACCCTATCCCCTACCCCAACCTTGAGCTTCACCCGCTTCCAAGCGCTCAATCGGTGACGTCTGAGTCTTAAGGTCGGTCAAAAATGGGGTGTCCTACCCGTCCCGAACACCACCCGCCATGCCCCACACCAAACTTTGCTACCACTACCCTTCTCCAGAAACAGTCACGCTCTGCTACAAACCGCCACAACCATTTCCCTAACAGGGCTACATTGAACAAGACCAACCTTCGAATCCCCAAACCCCCCTGCACCTTGGGACGACAAATTCGATCCCAGGCCACCAAGTGATAATGGAAACCCTCCCTCCCAGAACCCCACAAGAAATCCCTCTACAACTGCTTTATCCACTTGGCCACTGACATCGAGATCACATGGACGGACATAAAATATGTCGGGATGGAAGATAGAACACTGTTAATCAACGTAAGTCTATCTCCTTTTAATCAACGTATGTTGAGTGAATTTTACAAAATGGATAATGAGGTAATTGGTTACAAGATTTATCAAGAAGAAATGTATGTATTTTTTATTGTAAACATAATTTTTGCATGGGAATTAGTTTTAAATCAAAAGAATAGTTTTAAAATTTTAATATTTTTAAAATATAATAATTATATTACTAAAAAATTAAATTTCTTAAAAGGAATTAATATTTTACAACAGACGGATTAGACCATCTCTAACGTTGTATCAGATTCAACATCAAATTTGAATTTGATGCAAAAAGTCACCTTTTTTCCTT
The DNA here is from genome assembly GCF_004153795.1 of Camellia sinensis. Classification (NCBI taxonomy): domain Eukaryota; kingdom Viridiplantae; phylum Streptophyta; class Magnoliopsida; order Ericales; family Theaceae; genus Camellia; species Camellia sinensis. The sequence goes on from NW_021026735.1 coordinate 84,307, forward strand.
TGTAATGGTTTTACCAAACTGATTTCAAATTGAAAATGAAACAAAAATTTCATCAAACTGAGATCCACATGAGATTTCACCAATTTACTGGGAACGTTGGAGGCGGGGCCCACCGGTCAACTGGCCGGATGTTCGGCCAATTGACCCACCGGTTGACCAGCGCATGCACAGTACTTCAATCTGCTTCAATTCTTGTTGGAATGTGAAATGTGCCACAGAATTCAAATAACCAACAAATTACAATTACACACACATACATACATATTTATATATATATATATAATCTTCTATTATATAAAAGCACAAACATTTCTTGGTTTTATTCCTAAATTATCCCTGTGCAATTACTTATATATAATTAGTTTAGATTTTGATTTCAATTTCAAATTTTGATAACTTCTCAATTTTTCTCTTCTCCATCTCTATTATGTATATATATATATAAACCCTAAAACCAGGAACACAAATTTGGAAGAGAGAGAGAGAGAGAGAGAGTGTGTTACCAAGACAATTCCATCATTGCATTTGATGCCGATAACAATCCTGTCAAACAAAAGCAAACAATTACGATATAGGTGTGAAATGGGGGAAAAAAAATTTGTGGGGGAATAACACTGGATGGTGTGAATAACATTGAATGGAATTTCAGTGTCAGAAGAGAAGGATCTTGATGGATTTTACAAGAAATTTGCGGAGTCGATGATTAATGGTGTGAAATGGGAGGGAAAAAAATTTTCAATTTTCTTGTTTGCTCGATCGGCCGGTCGACCCCTCATATGTCCCCCTTTCTTTTGATGAAAACTGTTAAAGCGACTGATATCAAATCAAGAAGCTTAGATTTTTTTATTCAAATTTAATGAAAAAATTGATTAATCATGATAGAGGCTCTTATATGTTTTTAAAAAATTGTTATGCACTCTAAATAATTTATTAAATTTTTTATCAAATTTCTTACATAAATATAAAATTCACATAAATCCACACGTGTATAAATTTTACACCCACATAGAGATTTGAAAAAAATACAAGTAGCGTCACAATTTTAATATAATTATATTGACTTCTCTTTTAATAAGACTAAATGGACCTGAATAATACATATAGTATGAAAACACTAGGATAAATAAGAAATAATATACATTTTAGTGTAAAAAAATAACAATATCTTTTCTTTTAATCTATATGACTACCAAATTATTAATGAGAAAAGGAATGAAGTGTTACATTAATTAAAATTTTAGAAAAATTTAATGTAACTATGTCAAAATTGTGGGGTTTGTTATATTTTTTTTCAAAATCTTAGAGGAGGTTAGTGTAATTTATCAATAAATAAATAAATAAAATCCACAAAAGACAAAAAAATTAAATTAAATGAACTTTTTTTCAATTTTTTTTTTCAATTTTTGTTACTTTTTAAATCTTTCTATGTTAGATGAACTTTAAGAAAAACATTTAGCACACCATTTTTTTCATAGGAAATTAGATAGAAATAAGAATTTGAAAATAAAATATACAAATAAACTATAAGGTTATCCTCTTTCATAATTTAATCGAATATCATTTACCTATTCATCCACTAGATACAAATGTGAGTGGATGAATAGGTAAACGATATCCGATAAACTTGATTTTTTGTAGTCATATTCTATTTGATGTATTTTAAACTATGAACAGTTTAAATTATCAAAATAAATTTCGAAATTGACCAATTTTGTTGTACGGCAGTGGCTGCTATATATTTTTAAATTTTTTATCAAACTTTTTACATAAATATAAAATTCACACAAATCCACACGTGTATAAATTTTATACCCACATAAAAAATTTAATAAATTATTTAAAATCCCCATCTCAACTCATATTTTTAATTTGATGGGAATCCAAGTCACTCAAGACAATCGTACTTAATGGAGGGAGGGAAGCTCCCAAAATAATCCCCATCAAACAAAAGCATCTCATCTTCCCTCCTTATCAAGCATCCCCTCAAAATTCACGAAACAAAAAACAAAAAAAAAAACAAAAAACAAAAAACAAAAAACAAAAGCATTTAAAAAAAAATATGACCCCACACATATTAATTGATATATCAATTAGTATTATTTTAAAATTATAACTCACTCTCACTCATTATATAAATTATAAATAATTAAATTTTTTTAAATTTTGTCATGTTTTTTATTGATTAATATGATAATTAATATAGCAATTGATGCATATATCATTATTTATTGATAATTAATATAGCAATTGATGCATATATCATTATTTAAAATAAAATAAAAAAAACCAAACCCTAGAAAAAACAAAACAAAACAAAAAAAAAAAAAAAAAAAAACCATTTCTGTCTCACTCTCCCACACTTTGGAGCTTCCAAGACCAACCTCTAGACGCAGGCCACCGGACTCTGGCGACTCCTATGACCCAATCCCGGCCTCCCCCCGAATCTGAAGACGATTCCCGCCGACCCCTCTCCCCCTCCGGCGGCGGCGGAGGAACAGGTATGAGACTCATAGTGCCCTTACAAGGGGTAGTTCAAGGTAGGGGTGGCTTAATCTTGGGGTCTCTGATCCCTTGTGCCCTATTCTACTTCCTCCAGTTCCACCTCAAGCGCCACCGCTCTCCTCCTCCTCCGCCGCCGTCGTCACCTTCCTCATCCAACCTCGCCGAGCTTTCTCGGACTGCGTCGCGGTCTAATTTGTTGAGCCGTGGATCGATAGGGCAGGCTAACATATCTTCTAGGGCTAGTCCGATTGCGAAGCCTAATGATTCGCCCTATTACATTGGATTGGATAGGGTTTCTGAAGATTCTTACGATTCGTTGAAGAATCCAAATGGTATCATTCAGCTCGGATTATCAGAAAATAGGGTATGTTTTTGTTTTTCTTTTTTTAATTTTCATTGTATTGGTTTTGGATTTGATTTGATTTGATTGTTTTTGTGGTTATAGCTATCACTGGATTTGATTGACAAGTGGTTTTCGCAAAATTTCAACGATTCTATACTTGGAGGAGGAGGAGGAAGTGGGAGTTTGGGTATTAGTGGAATTGCGACATACCAACCGTTCGATGGAATGCCAGAACTAAAAGAGGTAAGATGTTAATGATTATTATTAATTGAATATCTGATTTGGTTCTGTGTTTTGATTTGCAACTTTACTTCTTGAAATGTAACAGTTAAAATGCTCTGTTGGTAGGTATGATTATTGAAAATATTGGTGTAGATACAAACTAATCAGGAGCTTTCAGTTTAGTAATATAATGACAAGATTATATTAGTTTGCTGAACAAGTTTATTGTAATTCTTCTTTCGATAGTACATTGACTACTTACTGTACAAGCTTCCCTCGCCATAAGATCTGTGAAGTGAATGATATGATAAATTAGCAGGAATAAATTTATATGCCTCCACGCCACTACCCAAATGAAATGTTTAACTGTTATTTGCCGAGGGTTGACTTTAAATGTAATTTTTTGAATCTCATTATAGATTGATGAAACATCTGATTATGTTAGTTCATCAAAAGCTTAGCTAGAAAATTTATTTCAATAGTCAATTACAATTTTATTTTTCTGGCTACGCTGTTGGAGAATCCAACTTAAATATTTGATAAAAAAGGGATAGATTTAGTAATTTTTTTATTTTTTTATTTCCATCGAGATGAATTATATATGATGTTTTAGAGTCACAATTACTTTTGGGTGATCCACACTTATGTAGCCCTCACAAAGTTTTCCACTTTGTTGTACCTTTTTTTGCCAATTTTCTTTCACTAATCAGCAGGGAGAGAAAAAGAAAGGGCCAACTTCTCTTTGCTGTTGTAGCCTTAATGAAGTTCGCTGCTCACCTACACAACCATGCGCGTGCACGCACACACAGGAAAGATGAAATGAGTGTTTTTTCAGGCAACTTTGGTTTGAACTTTGTTGGATGTCATTTTCTGTTGTCTCAGTGTTTTGTGAGATTGTCCAACGATCTGGGCTGATTATCTGGGATTTGGGGGACAAGCTAAAAAACAAAGACACAGAAGAGCTGTAGTTAAATGAAAAATAGATAAATTGTTTTAACATGAAAAATATTAAAGTTGCAACATGATTATCATTTGAGAAATGCTATTTAGCACTGAATGTATTTCATCAATTTATATTACTGACTGCTTGTATCAATGCAACAAATGCCATGTGTGTATGTGGAACCCATCATATTTAAAGGGGTAAATTATATTGACATCCCTAAGGATTGAAAAAAATATAATAAGCTTCACAGTTTTGGCATAATGACACTGACCTGCCGTTTAGTAAATGTTAAATGGACTGAAACTAATGCAAATGGTGCAAAAACCCAAACATAAACGAAGTAAAGTATACATTTTCGTGTAAAAGAGATGACATTATTGTTTTTTCATCCATATAACTAACAAACTAGTAATTTACTTGATTTAAAAAATATTGGGACCCCCCATGCCACATTAGGAACCACATAGGAGATGAATAGTTTCTGTGAAATAATATAGTGATGTATAAGCAGGCTCAGCAGCCCTCTTATTATTTATGTTGATAAATGATATTTATGAATTGTTGTAATCCCCATGAGAGGAAGGAGTAGATAATATAGGTATCATTGGTGGACAAGGAGCTTAGTTTTCTTGTCATTAATTCACATGAAATATATAAAGCTAATGGCTTTTGGACTTTGTTAGCGTCTTTGGTTGCCTTTATGTGTTTCTTCTAAGATAGTAATCATAAGTTCACCTTCTTCTGCTTCATGCACATGCATGGGAGCTTTTAGACTTGTAGAGTCATTAATTAATACTAATAGTAACCTATCCGTTTGTATAAACTTTGGGAGCAACCAAATTGAGGCTTATCTTACCGTCTCGAGCAAATAGGTATTTGACTTATTCACTTTTTTCCTTCTGTGTTTTTTATTCTTTGATTTTTTTGGGTTTTAAATTTGTTGTTTGAGGGTGGGGATCCAACTTTGTGGAAGAAAGAGTGGAGGTCACCATACATTTGTGACACCTATCGATTAACTTCAGAGTTAACAATGTGGAATCTCGTTAAGTATGGGAACACTCGTTTCAAAAAGAGAAGAATCCTTTGTGTTTAATGCATCAGAGGATCCTTTGGGTTTGTTTCATTACTTGAAAAGGAAAAGCTAGTTGTCAACTTTTGTCTCTGATTGTTATATATGTGTATGTTCAGGGTAGCAGTGTGCAAGAAATAGTTGTACTTCCTAAAGATTCCTCTCATTTTCATTGCATTCCTTTTCTAGTTTAACTTCTTTTAAAAAGAAAAGAAAAAACTTGAAGCCTATGAATTTTTATTAGTTTATCACTGTTTTAATCACATAAAATAATCAGCCAAGCATGTTGTGGAATTGCACTTTGTTTACAACTTTTAGTCAATTTTACAGGCTGTGGCAGGTTTCATGTCCCGGGTAATGGGAGGAGCAGTATCTTTTAACTCATCGCAACTAGTATTAACATCTGGTGCGACTCCTGCAATCGAGATACTCAGCTTTTGTTTGGCAGACCAGGGGAATGCATTTCTCATTCCCACACCATACTACCCAGGGTAATATTAATCTTCTGATTTTAAAATAATCTATTTTACTCATGTATAAACATCAATTGATAAACAATTTTTCATCGTATTATTTCATTGTAAGATAATTTTTGTGAAATTTAATCAGAAAATCTATCTGCAGTTTTGATAGGGATATAAAGTGGCGAACAGGAGTAGAGCTAATACCTGTTCACTGTCGTAGCTCCGACAATTTCATTTTAAGTATCACAGCTCTTGAACAAGCATTCAATCAAGCGAGAAAAAGGGGACAAAAAGTTCGTGGAATTATCTTCTCAAATCCTTCTAACCCTGTTGGCAATCTGCTTACTCGGGAAACACTCTACAACCTCTTAGACTTTGCCAGAGATAAGAACATCCATATCATATCTGATGAAATATTTGCAGGGTCCACCTATGGAAGCGAAGACTTTGTAAGCATGGCAGAAATTCTTGACTCTGAAGATTTTGACAAGAACCGGGTTCATATAATATATGGGCTATCCAAAGATTTTTCCCTCCCAGGATTTAGAGTTGGGGTTATCTATTCCCAAAATGAGAATGTTTTGACAGCTTCCAAAAGGTTGGCGAGATTTTCTTCAATTTCAGCTCCAACCCAACGGCTACTAATTTCAATGCTGTCAGATATGCAATTCATGCAGGAATACATTGATATCAATAGAAAGAGGATACGATCATTGTATGATTTGTTTGTGGCAGGTTTGAATCAATTAGGGATTGAGTGTGCAAATAGCAGTGGGGGTTTATACTGCTGGGCTAATATGAGCAAATTAATTCGACCTTACAATGAGAAAGGGGAGATTGAATTATGGGATAAACTCTTGAGCATAGCGAAGATCAACGTAACTCCTGGGTCAGCTTGCCACTGCATTGAACCAGGGTGGTTCAGGTGTTGTTTCACTACATTATCGGAAAATGATATTCCCATAGTTATGGAACGAATTAGTAAGGTCATAGAAATTTGTACACATACTTGAAGTGCCTTGAACTTGTGGAGTTTAAGATATGATGACATTGCTCTATGAGAAATCACGATTAGAGTGTTTGATTGAAGTAGATGTGCCAGCATTACTATGTCGGAGCCCTTGCAGATTTTGAAATTTGTTCATGGTGGTTATTGAAATTCGTTCGTTCATTACAGAACTTCTAAATAAAATATTTACATTCTCATGACTCGGCATTGAAAAGTGACAATCTACAAAGTGATGGTTGATGGAGAGAGATAATTTTACGGTGATTTTGAACTGTAAGGCAGGAAGATCTCAGTTTCCTACATCAGTTTCAGTTGTATGTGCCTCTTCCACTTTCTCTGCAATCTTCTAGTCCCATTGTTAGTTCCAAAGATGCGGCACCGAACTGCATTCTTCATAAACTCCTGCCATTGTTACAATCAGATAAGCATGTTAGTACTCTCAAATACCATCTGCATAACAGGTGTTTGTGCATATGATTGTTATTTCATGTCACTAGGATGTAAAAACGGAATCAATGGATGCAGATTTTTGATCTTTTGCTTTTTATGACATCTTGCTTCTGTTCATATTGTGCCCTCTGGTTTTATCATTATGGAAGCCATTTCTGTGCAGGTTTTAATCAAAACATTACCATTGGGAGGTTCTGTCTCAGAGTTTGAACAGCTTTCCTTTGGTAACTTCTTCGACTAATCATTATTACCTCTCCTAGTGTTGCTGGCCTTGCTGTGACACTCGAATTGCTTTCTTGATCATAATCTGTACTTTGTACTTCCATTGGAGTATTAGAAGAGTTTTTCTAGGCAGCCAAGCTTTTCAATTAAGCTTGAATCGGGTGACAAAGATGCCCCAACTGGGCTGCTTGTTCCTGTTGTATAGCTGCTCATGCTGCTTTCAGATTCAGAAGCCGGTGAAGAAGGGGTTTGCTGCTGGTGAACAGCATCAGAAGCAGCCGCAGTTGATAAAAGATGATTGGCTAGCGGGGATGGAGCTCTGAGCAAAAGGATTCATCTGTTACAAAACCGAATGCTTCAAGACCTGGTTCCAAAATCTCCTCACTAGGAACACCATCACCACAACTACCATGGTCATCATCATCATTTTCTAGAGAGGCAATGAGCTTTTGTGGTGGGAGTTGAATTCTGCTTCTTGTGGTGTCTGGGGGAATCAGGGAAACGGTTTTCCAGGCTTTTCCTCCCATTTGAAGGGAACCAAGGCAACAAGCTTGACTGGAGGAGGTGATGCAGCTGGATGAATTGTTGGGGTGGTGGGTTTTCAGTCTTTTTTAGGTGTTCCTGGTTTTTCCTCCCAAATGAATGGAATAGAAACTGGTTATCTGATTTGCTTTCGGTTTCGATGTGCTGCCAAGAGTGAGTTCTCAACCATTGAGAGTCAAAATTTAGAAGTCCACAGCCAGATTCTAACATGCATTGTACATATATATATATACTAGCCATATATATGGATTAGAAACGTTTTCTACTAAACCCCCTACATCCTAACTGCTGCACCATATTTATGTCTTTCTGATTAGCTTCACATGCTCTCTCAAATCCAACCCAGGCCCTTATTTGTATGAACACTGTTAAACAATATAACATTTGTGACCCATTGACTAAAGGTTGGATATAAAAGCTGCATTTTCGGATATAATTTTTAATGGTCTCATGTTCCTAATTTCACTGGGCATAAAACCCTTATCCTGTGTTTGGTTAATGGATTTAGGTATGAATTTGAAAAGAAAAAGGAAAAAGTTATGTAAAATATGAATGAAATACAATTATATTTTATTTATATTTTATATATTTTTTTCTCTTTCTCTTTTTAAATTTTTATTCAAATTTATGAACTAAACATAGTCTTAGATTTAATCAATAAATGTAATTTGCGATTTATTGCATATAGGTGGAGTATATTCATACAAGTGAATTTAACCTATTATGTGATTGATGAATATAAATAAATTTTTTAAAAATATATATAAAGCAATTCTAAGCTAGCGATGTTTTAGGTGACATTGTTGGGTAATGAATAAAAAAGGGTAATCTATTAGAAAATTTTCTTTTAAATAATTGTATCCTAATTAATTCATATGATATTCTTATATTTTAATAACTTTTATTATTTTATACATTTGATTCACCAAATCTTAATTTTTATATTTACGTTATTTTATGAATTATTTTATTTTCATAAATATTTTTTAAACTCTTAACAACTTGGCGATGTGAACATTCACATTAAATAAATTTGATAATATAAATGTTCACATCGGCAGTGTAAATGTTCACATCATGAAACATCTACATGGTTAATGTAAACATTAATACGTGTTTCATCGTATTATTATTAGGAGTATTTTAGTTTTGGACTAAAATGTAACATTAACACCGTTAATGTTAACAATAAAAAGATAATTATACCCTTTATGTATTTTTCTTTTGTTTTTAGCTCTCTTTGTAAATAAATAAATTTACTTCCGTGGCTAAGAAAAAAAATTAAAAACATAACACAAAACTAATTTAAGAAACTAGAGTTTTCTAAATATTTTTTTTAATAAACTCAATTTTTAATTTTAATTAACTTACATTTTAATTTGTTAAATATATATGTACATGTTTAATTTAAAATGTTATTAAATAATAAATTGTGTTAAAAATTAAAAATTAGATTAAGATACTTTTATGATTTAATTTGTTATTGTACGGGGGGCAAATATTCGGTACCGCTCGTATTCCTTGCGTCCAAGCTCCGCTTCGATCCAATTAACCTGTGGGCCCAACGGCGGTGAGCTACCCGGCGGTGTGTTGCCGAAAAACCCCTCCGACGGTCAAGTTAGCACTCACTCAGAGAGAGAGAGAGAGAGAGATAAAGAGAGTTTCTTTCACCAGATGAAGTTTCATCCACAGCATGGGAGGCGCAGTCATGCTTGTATACTTTCTGCGTTTACCTCTGCACCCATTCGTCTATTGACACGTGGAGCTGCTCTCCCATCTGTCAACGCAAATCCAACTAAACACCACCTAATCAAACCGCCAGACAACATTAGCCAGAACAGACAGCTCGGCAGCACCATCCCAACCTCCTTCGACCGTGCTGCCTAACGAGCCCAACAATGCTCCTCGCCGAACACCATCACTACCGAGTTGAGCAACACTCCGGTGCGACTGTGCTCCAACCAAGTTAGGCCGGTCTGTGGCAGATCACGATCACCGAGCTAAAACGAGCAAACAAGAGAAGACAAGCTAGCAGAGAATCATCTCGGCCAACTCTGGTCTAAACTTCGGTTGAACAAGCTTCCTCTCGGCACGGCTTAGCCCAGCTCGGCCCAAATACGCTTGGACCACTTTCAGGCCGGCCAGAACCGCGACCCAAGTTGAGATTACGGAAATCTCCCTCTCAATTGCCCCTTAATTTCCTCCGCATTTGCGTGACCGGAATTACATTACAAGGCCGGGCTTGACTTTTTGCTCGGTGGTTCACTTTGCTTGGTTTAGAAACTTCAAATTTGGCAAGCAAAGTCAGCTCGACAACTTACTTCTTGGTGAATAAAATCGGCTCAGCAACTTGTTTCTTGGCGAGCAAGATTAGCTTGGCAAGGAACTCCAAGAGCAGGAGCAAGGTCCGTTCCGCGACTTTCTTCTTGGTGAGCAAGATCAGCTCGGCAAGGAATTTCAAGAGCGGGAGCAAGGTCCGCTCCGCGACTTGCTTCTTGGCGAGCAAGATCAACTCGGCAAGGAACTCCAAGGTCGGCGAGCAAGGTCCGCTTCGCGACTTGCTTCTTCGCGAGCAAGATCAGCTTGGCAAGGAACTCCAAGGTCAGCGAGCAAGGTCCGCTCTGCAACTTGCTTCTTGGCGAGCAAGATCAGCTCGGCAAGGAACTCCAACGTCAGCGTGCAAGGTCCGCTCCGCGACTTGTTTCGTGGCAAGCAAGATCAGCTCGGTAAGGAACTTCAGGGTCGGCGAGCAAGGTCAGCTCAGCGACTTTCTTCTTGGCGAGCAAGATCAGCTCAGCAATGAACTCCAAGAGCGGCGAGCAAGGTCCGTTCTGCGACTTACTTCTTGGCAAGCAAGATCAGCTTGGCAAAGAACTCCAAGGTCGGCAAGCAAGGTCAGCTCGGGGACTTTCTTCTTGGCGAGCAAGATCAGCTCGGCAAGGAACTCTAAGAGCAGAAGCAAGGTCTGCCCCGCGACCTTCTTCTTGGCGAGCAAGATCAGCTCGGCAAGGAACTCGAAGAGCGGGAGCAAGGTCCGCTCCGCGACCTTCTTCTTGGCGAACAAGATCAGCTCGGCAAGGAACTCCATGGTCGGCGAGCAAGGTCCGCTCCTCGATTTCATTCTTGGCGAGTAAGATCAGCTCGGCAAGGAACTCCAAGAGCGAAAGCAAGGTCCGCTCCGCGACTTTCTTCTTGGCGAGCAAGATCAGCTCAGCAAGGAACTCCAAGGTCGGCGAGCAAGGTCAGCTCGGCGACTTTCTTCTTAGCGAGCAAAATCAGCTCGGTAAGGAACTCTAAGAGCGAGAGCAAGGTCCGCTTCGCGACCTTCTTCTTAGCGAGCAAGATCAGCTTGGCAAGGAACTCGAAGAGCGGGAGCAAGGTTCGCTCCGCGACCTTTTTCTTGGCGAACAAGATCAGCTCGGCAAGGAACTCCAAGGTCGGTGAGCAAGGTCCACTCTGCGACTTCCTTCTTGGCGAGTAAGATCAACTCGGCAAGGAACTCCAAGAGCGAAAGCAAGGTCCGCTCCGCGACTTTCTTCTTGGCGAGCAAGATCAGCTTAGTAAGGAACTCTAAGGTCGGCGAGCAAGGTCAGCTCGGCGACTTTCTTCTTAGCGAGCAAAATCAGCTCGGCAAGGAACTCTAAGAGCGAGAGCAAGGTCCGCTCCGCGACCTTCTTCTTAGCGACCAAGATCAGCTTGGCAAGGAACTCGAAGAGCGGGAGCAAGGTTCGCTCCGTGACCTTTTTCTTGGCGAACAAGATCAGCTCGGCAAGGAACTCCAAGGTCGGCGAGCAAGGACCGCTCCGCGACTTTATTCTTGGCGAGCAAGATCAGCTCGGCAAGGAACTCCAAGGTCGGTGAGCAAGGTCGGCTCTGCGACTTCCTTCTTGGCGAGCAAGATCAGCTCGGCAAGGAACTCCAAGAGCGAGAGCAAGGTCCGCTCCACGACTTTCTTCTTGGCGAGCAAGATCAGCTCGGCAAGAAACTCCAAGGTTGGTGAGCAAGGTCAGTTCGGCGACTTTCTTCTTAGCGAGCAAGATCAGCTCGGCAAGGAACTCCAAGGTCGGCGAGCAAGGTCCGCTCCACGACTTCATTTTTAGAGAGCCAGATCAGCTCAGCAAGGAACTCCAAGAGCGGGAGCAAGGTCCGCGCCGCGACTTTCTTCTTGGCGAGCAAGATCAGCTCGGCAAGGAACTCTAAGGGCGGGAGCAAGGTCCGCTCCACGACCTTCTTCTTGGCTAACACGATCAGCTCAGTAAGGAACTCCAAGAGCGGGAGCAAGGTCCGCTCCGCGACTTTCTTCTTAGCGAGCAAGATCAGCTCGGCAAGGAACTCCAAGGTCAGCGAGCAAGGTCAGCTCGGCGACTTTTTTCTTGGTGAGCAAGATCAGCTCGGCAAGGAACTCCAAGGTCGGCGAGCAAGGTCCGCTCCGTGACTTGCTTTTTGGCGAGTAAGATCAGCTCAGCAAGGAACTCCAAGGTCGGCGAGCAAGGTCAGCTCTGCGACTTTCTTCTTGGCGAGCAAGATCAGCTCAGCAAGGAACTCCAAGGTCGGCGAGCAAGGTCCGCTCCGCGACTTCATTTTTGGCGAGCCAGATCAGTTCGGCAAGGAACTCCAAGAGCGGGAGCAAGGTCTGCTCCGCGACTTTTTTCTTGGCGAGCAAGATCAGCTCGGCAAGGAACTCCAAGGTCGGCGAGCAAGGTCTGCTCGGCGACTTTCTTCTTGGCGAGCAAGATCAGCTCGGCAAGGAACTCCAAAGTCGGCGAGCAAGGTCTGCTCGGCGACTTTCTTCTTGGCGAGCAAGATCAGCTCGGCAAGGAACTCTAAGAGCGGGAGCAAAGTCTGCTCCGCGACCTTCTTCTTGGCTAACACGATCAGCTCGGCAAGGAATTCCAAGAGCGGGAACAAGGTCCGCTCCGTGACTTTCTTCTTGGCGAGCAAGATCAGCTCAGCAAGGAACTTCAAGGTCGGCGAGCAAGGTCAGCTCGGTGACTTTTTTCTTGGCGAGCAAGATCAGCTCAGCAAGGAACTCTAAGGTCGGCGAGCAAGGTCCGCTCCGCGACTTGCTTCTTGGCGAGCAAGATCAGCTCAACAAGGAACTCCAAGGCCGGCGAGCAAGGTCCGGTCCGCGACTTCCTTCTTGGCGAGCAAGATTAACTCGGCAAGGAACTCTAATAGCTGGAGCAAGGTCAGCTCGGCGACTTTCTTCTTGGCGAGCAAGATCAGCTCGGCAAGGAACTCCAAGAGCGGGAGCAAGGTCCGCTCCGCGACTTTCTTCTTTACGAGCAAGATCAACTCGGCAAGGAACTTCAAGAGCAGGAGCAAGGTCCGCTCCGCGACTTGCTTCTTGGCGAGCAAGATCAGCTCGGCAAGGAACTCTAAGGTCGACGAGCAAGGTCAGCTCGGCGACTTTCTTCTTGGCGAGCAGATATTTTGACTTTTATTTTTGAAATTATCAACTTCTAATTTATAATAAATTATACCAAACAACACCTGAAACCTGTTTGACAACTTCACTTTCTAAAAGCGGAGGAGAGATACTTTTGACTTTTCTTTTTGAAATTATCAACTTCTAATTTATAATAAATTATACCAAACAACACCTGAAACCTGTTTGACAACTTCACTTTCTAAAAGCGGAGGAGAGATACTTTTGACTTTTCTTTTTGAAATTATCAACTTCTAATTTATAATAAATTATACCAAACAACACCTGAAACCTGTTTGACAACTTCACTTTCTAAAAGCGGAGGAGAGATACTTTTGACTTTTCTTTTTGAAATTATCAACTTCTAATTTATAATAAATTATACCAAACAACACCTGAAACCTGTTTGACAACTTCACTTTCTAAAAGCGGAGGAGAGATACTTTTGACTTTTCTTTTTGAAATTATCAACTTCTAATTTATAATAAATTATACCAAACAACACCTGAAACCTGTTTGACAACTTCACTTTCTAAAAGCGGAGGAGAGATACTTTTGACTTTTCTTTTTGAAATTATCAACTTCTAATTTATAATAAATTATACCAAACAACACCTGAAACCTGTTTGACAACTTCACTTTCTAAAAGCGGAGGAGAGATACTTTTGACTTTTCTTTTTGAAATTATCAACTTCTAATTTATAATAAATTATACCAAACAACACCTGAAACCTGTTTGACAACTTCACTTTCTAAAAGCGGAGGAGAGATACTTTTGACTTTTCTTTTTGAAATTATCAACTTCTAATTTATAATAAATTATACCAAACAACACCTGAAACCTGTTTGACAACTTCACTTTCTAAAAGCGGAGGAGAGATACTTTTGACTTTTCTTTTTGAAATTATCAACTTCTAATTTATAATAAATTATACCAAACAACACCTGAAACCTGTTTGACAACTTCACTTTCTAAAAGCGGAGGAGAGATACTTTTGACTTTTCTTTTTGAAATTATCAACTTCTAATTTATAATAAATTATACCCAACAATACCTGAAACTTGTTTGACAACTTAACTTTCTAACTACAATAGTCTCATGCAAAAAAAAAGTCAAAAAATCAATTTAAAAAAGACAAATATTTTAGTAATTCATAATTATCTATACAACTAAAAAAAAAATATTCTTAAATACATTAACCTTTTTTTACCTTATAAAAAAATTTAAAAATGATTAAAAAAATAAATTCTCAAAATTTTTTGCATATTTTGACCAATTCAAGGCTAATTAAGATCGATCCACTCAAATTGCATTTTTTTCCCTTTTAAGGCCATTTCACGATCATGCTAATTAAGATTGATCCACTCAAATTGCCTTTTTTCTTTTAATATCAATCATAAACTTTCTTTCGTAATTGAATATTCAACTATATCATTATATGCATTAATTTGGAAACTCAGAAAATGGGTACCAGATTTGTCCGAAAATGCAGGTGTATGGTGATGATTTAATGAGTGAATTATAAATGTGAACAATAGGTTGAAAATTATGAGGGTATGAATTTGTAGTATGACTGTCATTATATTTATATTTTATCTCTTATCCAAAAAAAAGTAGAAAGTTATATATACTTTTTTGGGTGACCAATCACTAAATTGACACATTGACAAATTATTTAGATCATCCCAAACAATCCCTTAATCTATAATCTATAATATAAAATAAGTATCTTTAAAATGTGACTCCAAAAAAGATTTATTTAGCCTTTGTTTTGCAATAGCAAAATAAGTTGCTTTTTGTTATAATAATAATAATAATAATAATTGAGGTGTTTTGGGAAGTTGGTAAAAAGTTAATTTTTGGCTTTTTACCAAGCTTTTTAGCTTTTTAGAAAGTGATTTGGGAAATTGGTAAAAAGCTGACTTTTTACTTTTTAGTTTAATATTTATTTATGGTGTCAAATCAAATTAAAATGACCAAAATACCCTTACCCTAGATAAGAAATTTATTTTTTTATTTTTTTGTCATAGGGCCTAATTTGTAATTTCACACCTGCGTTTTTGACCCTTCTCAAACCAAATTTGTTGCGTTTTTAAAAATGATAAAAAATTTTGGCCCTTCCCAAAACGGCACAATGTTTGATTCTTGATAAATAAGTAAGTGTAATATAGTTATCTTTACAAAATAAAAAAAAATTGAAAAGGCACACAACTTTCTTCATAACAAAAAACTATTTTCTTAAGTTTGGCATAATCGAAAAAAGACAAAAAGTCACTATCCTATTTAAGTCACATCATCTTATTTAAGTCACATCACCTCTCTAACACATCACTTCAAACCCAACCCAAACCCGAATCCGGATCCTCGGCCGCCCTCCAAAACGACGTCGTTTTGGAGTTTTTTTTTTTTTTTCTTCTTCTTTCTTTCTTTCTTTCTTTTCTTCTTCTTCTTTCTTTCTTTCTTTCTCTTCTCTCTTTCTGTTGATTGGTTTTGGTTATTGAGGCCGGTGGCGCTGACCAGGCATCGCAGACGAGTTTGAAGGCTTCGTCGGCGTAGGGAAGGTGATTTCGCTAAGGGTTGAGGAGGATTGCAAGTCGTCGATACTGAGTCGTGATGAGTCCAGTGTCACAAACGAGTTGAGTGAGTTGGAGGATCGCGTACCACTCAGGCTGGTTGTTGATCCGCTTCTCGCCGACAATAAGAGTGTCGGCGACGGCGGGGATTTGGTCGGCGGCTTCCAGTCTCGGCTCCGATTCTCTAGCTCGGATCGCGAATGTCTTGCTTCCGATGAGGTCACGGCCGGCGAGGAGCTTCTCGGCGATGAGGAGCCACCGCTCTGCCCCCTCTCTGCTGCTGCTGATGCCGCCGTGAGGGTCCATTTCTGTCACTCTCTCTCTCTTCTTTCTCTCTCTAATTTTGGCAAGAAGAAGGAAAAAAAAAAAAACCTCCAAAACGACGTCATTTTGGAGGGCTACAGGGGTGTGCGGCAGGAAAGGGGCACCGAGGATCCAGATTCACCCAAACCCAACCCCATATTTCATAAAAAGTTAAAAGTACACTTATTTAAATTATCCCAAACAATCCCTAAATTATACTACAACGGGTTTGCCTAAAAATTGTCTGCTAGATCCATCGTAATGATGATTCATCTCAAAGACCAGGGAGTAGATTCTACATCAACTTTGAGACGGCCCCCATATATTCAAACAAAACAATAATGAGAGTGAGTTTTAATTTTAGAACTCTAAAGAAAGTTCTAATGATGTGACAAGATAAAAAGAAAAAGAAAAAAATAAAAATATAGGCACACACATCACATCACAAATGGACCCCACTCCTTTTAGAGCTCCAAAATTAAAATTCTCAATCTTTATTCATAAACAAAATTCACTTTCCTTCATTTTTGGATTGATAGAACGTGGATCGTGGCCCAAAGTAAGTCCACCAAGTTTTGATTCATAACATATAAAAAAAAGGCCCAAGCTTGAAATCAGATTGAAACATGTTGTTAGATTCTGTAGGCCCATTACAGAATTCATATTAATAATCTAAATCGTTCAATATTTAAGACTCGTTTAGTACTAGAGTCCCACCATAGAATCCACATTGATAATCCGAATCGATCAATATTTAAGGCTCATCGAGTACTTCATCCCTGAAAAAATCACGTTGATTGGATATCGATATCTATTTGATCAGATCAAATTTGTGTCAACGGTAACAATAATTTAAAAAATAAATTGTTAACACAAATGTGATATGATCAAATGGTTATTGATATCTGATCAATGTGATTTTCTTACAGAAATTAAGTATTTAATGAGTTTTACACAGTGAATTGTTCAAATTATCAATGTAGGTTCCGTGGTGAGCCCACAAAGACCTAACAAAACCCTCTAATTAAAAAACTCAACTAGAGAAAGCTCATCCCAAAAATAAAATTCTTATATTTCTTTTTTTAACCAAGTCTTACACTTGTTGTAAACTTTTTTCACGTGTCGCTTTATTGTTATAAAAGTAGCACTTAACAATGAAACCATAATTTTCATAAGCCTAATTGCCTTTCTTAGGTCATTTCATTTAGTAAATTTTACTTTGATTTTTCAAACTTTGCTCTTTTTTTTATAACTCCATGAGTTATTTAATGTCATGTGACATATTAAAGTGAATTGAGAATGGACCAAACCGTGATAGAAGTGAATTGAGAATAAACTGCATAAGAATTCATTCATTTACATTCTTAAAGTTTTGAGTTTTGCAACTTTGTTACTCATATTAAGGATGTAATCATAAACTTCTCAATTTGTTAATTCAACCATAATAGTGTCATAATGTCTGTATGTTTATCAACAAATAATACTAGGTTGAAATCCAATATGCCTAGTAGAAATTATTAAACTTTTTCATATCATTCTAAAATTATAATTAGCACCAAAATGCTAAATAAATGAAAATTGAGAATGACCATTGGTTTTTCTATGATGATAAACTATTGATATGATCTTGGTCCCTTCTTTTGAGTGAAACTTTGATATATCTATTTTCCACTCATTATATGCAAGATTATCATATATATAGGTCTAAAGTAATTTATGCAACTTATTCAGTTAGTTATGTTACCTTTGAGTATTCAATTCTAATCTATTAAGTTACATAAATTACATTACCTTACCCAATTCATAATTATTTGACTCTTCTTTGGGATAGTCACAATATCCTAATTATGACTGTCATTGAGAACCTTAATGTTATCCTTTTCATGATTCTTTCATGTAATTCTACACTCATAAGTTTTACGAATTTAAAGTCACTTTCGCAGCTACTACATTAATAAATTTTATGAATACGAAACCAACTAATAATATTTTTCATTCTTTTATTTAAATTATTCAAGTGTCATTAATTCATTTACTGCTTTAATAAAATTAATAATTTATGATTTTTAATTTTTCCTTTATGTGATTGAAGTTTTTGTTAAATAATAACTCTCAAATTTTAATTAGGCAATATGACAAATATGAATATTACATATATGATGTCAACAAAATAAATGCCTAATATTTTTGTGACAATGTAATTAAATACTTTAATAATTTTATCATATACATTATGTCAATAATCAATGTCATAAATTTCGATGCTCCAAAAATTCATGTCATAAAATTTAAATCATGAAAACATATGAAAATTACCATTTATATGACAAGAATCAAATCAAACCAAACTAAATCTTGTAATATGCTATATGTGGGGATATATTTTCTGAGTACCAACACGTGGCCAAGGTGACGCCGTTTGTGGAAAAATAATTTATTTTGAAAAACAAATTTTCAAAGAAATACCACTTGATTACACAATCTAAAATACCTCAATCCAAGCATTTGATAATACCTCACCAAACGATCCAAGTGTCTCGCTTCCAAAGTGATTCATCTTGAACTTTCTTCAATTTATTTTGTGTATATTTTTCTACGGACCTTAAAAATTTTGATGGCCAATTTTTGTATCAAATACATCTGATATATATACACAACATATGATAGAGTTTACATGTAGATGGGATCCTTAGGGATCTCTATCTTTTAGTTGTAGGGCCTTTTGAAATTTGTAGCAATTTACAATATACTGACTTGATCGTCGAAGTGCCCTCGGGTGGACGAACCACCGCCGGAATCTTCTCTTTCTGTTACAGGTCAGCCAGGTGTCATCTATTCTGCCGGTGCTTTCCAGCTGGTTACTAAGCGGGCAGTGTGGTCAGAAATCACTCACACAATTTGGCGCCATCTGTGGGAAAGAAAGAAGAATAGATGGCCAATGATTGAAAGAAGAATAGATGGCCAATGACGGACAGAAGGATCAGATTGGAGACAACACTCCTGCTGGGAGTGGGAGACCTATCAACCTCGACGTTGAAAGGGACGATCGCAACACAGAAACTCATGACCAAAGTCACGGAGTGAAAGACGCTGGCCAGAAAGGTGACGCACTAAAGACAACAGATCGATGAGGATACTACAACGAAGATGACCTCCAGGTATGGAAGGATAGATACCTGCGGAGGAACGAAGACCCTTTCAGAAGGGATTTAAAGACAGGGGGCATGAGCGCTTCCAATGAGATAACATTCAAGTATAGAAGAACTCATCCTAAGTGAGCAGATCCCGTATTCCAGATCCTGGATCTCGGATCCTAGAAGACATGATCTCGGCCTAGATGAGTAGGTCCGAGAAGAGAAGAGTTCAACCTGAGTGAGCAGATCCAAGATTCTAGCAGACAAGATCTCGACACTTAAGTCCGAGAAGAGAAGAGCTCAGTGAGCAGATCTCAGATCGCAGAAGATAAAAAAAGAAAACACACAAGGTTGGACTGCAGTTAGCAAGGTTAAAGACCTTTTATAAGGTTCACAAAGGAGTATGTGGAAGCCATGTAGGGGGCAGAGAGAAGAAGAATATGTTTAACACTTTCCTAAGTGAGCAGATCCCGGATTCCAGATCCTGGATCTCGGATCCTAGAAGACATGATCTCGGCCTAGATGAGTAGGTCCAAGAAGAGAAGAGTTCAACCTGAGTGAGCAGATCCAAGATTCTAGCAGACAAGATCTTGACACTTAAGTCCGAGAAGAGAAGAGCTCAGTGAGCAGATCTCAGATCCCAGAAGATAAAAAAAAAAGAAAACACAAAAGGTTGGACTGCAGTTAGCCAGGTTGAAGACCTTTTATAAGGTTCGCAAAGAAGTATGTGGAAGCCATGCAGGGGGCAGAGAGAAGAAGAATATGTTTACCACTTGTTGAAATTTGCAGCAATTTACAAGTTGGTAAACTGATATGATTTTTTCCTCTTGTTGAAATTTGTAGCAATTTACAAGTTGGTTAAACCGATATGATGTTTACCACTTGTTGAAATTTGTAGCAATTTACAAGTTGGTTAAACCGATATGATGTTTACCACTTGTTGAAATTTGTAGCAATTTACAAGTTGGTTAAACCGATATGATGTTTACCACTTGTTGAAATTTGTAGCAATTTACAAGTTGGTTAAACCGATATGATGTTTACCACTTGTTGAAATTTGTAGCAATTTACAAGTTGGTTAAACCGATATGATGTTTACCACTTGTTGAAATTTGTAGCAATTTACAAGTTGGTTAAACCGATATGATGTTTACCACTTGTTGAAATTTGTAGCAATTTACAAGTTGGTTAAACCGATATGATGTTTACCACTTGTTGAAATTTGTAGCAATTTACAAGTTGGTTACAGGTGCCATCTATTCTGCCAGTGCTCTCCAGCTGGTTACTAAGCGGGCAGTGTGGTCAGAAAATCACTCACACAGAACGGTAATTCTACTTACATCATACTTTCAACTCTTTTAGAAAAATTTATAAGTTCCTCTCTCCCTCTCTCAATATCTGCGTATTTGCCGAGACTACCAGGTTGTCAAAACTTGAAATATGGAAAACTGAAGTCTTGATAGAAGACATTGAGAAAGTGACAAGTCCTAAGCAACACTTGTGAAAATATTTGTTACAATATTTTCAAATGTTAGGACAAGGCCGAGATGAGCAAGATTAGAAGTTGTGACAGAGGTATTTTACCCTAAGAGATTGCACAGTCAAGGTGTACTTTGAAGACATGCAAATTATTCTAAGTGAAGAATCATACAAGAGCAGAAAAAAGAAGACATTCATTCAAAGAAGAAATAAGAAAAATGCATTTAAAGAAGAAAGAAGGCACTTCGGCCTGAATATTGAAAAATAAATTATTCAGACTATAAAAATGGCACGTCGACCGAATTAAAAGCATACAAAGAAGGACAAAGTACAAGGTACAAGGAGTAAAAGAAGGAAACAAAACTACTCGGCATCAATGGCAGGATATAGAAGACAGTTGGGAAGACTTCTCAGCAGCCTTCTCGGCCTCGAGCTCAGTATCGATTTCCCGAAGAGTTTGATCAAAGCTCTTCTGGCGATTGGCACCTCAGAGTTTGAAGGCAAGGATTGAAAGCAAGAATCTGGAAAAAGACACAGAAAACAGGAACAAGAATATAATTCGTAATCAAGAATGGTGATGAAGCTATCAGGAAATCAAGACAAAAAGATTGCACATGTGTGTCAAGCCAAGAACAGTGGCAGAAATCAACAGATGTGTGAACAATGTGTATTCAAGAAGATGATTTGGAAACAACAAGTAAAACAGCAATGGTGATTAAACAATGAAGCAGAGCTTCTTGGAAAGCAACAAGAAATAAAACCAGGAGGAATAGTGTCTTACCAGAAAGAGGGAAGCCGGAATGAGAATTACCGAAATCTGACGATGGATGCGAAAATGATAGAATGACGTAAGCTTCACCGGAGGAGAGGAACGAAAACAGTTGCAGAGCTTGAAAGCTTGGAACAATGACGGATTTAAGCAAAAGAGCTAGAAAGAGAAAAAGCCAGAGAATTGAATGAAAAAAGAGAAAAATCAGAGTCAAGAAGACGACAAAGTTCAAGAATAAAGCCAAGTGCACAAGCACTAAGTAAGTATGTGAAGAACAAGAAAATAATGACCCAGACACGATGCTAGCAACAGAAAGTGGATATGGCAAGAACAATGCCAGACGTTTAAACAATTCAAAACTTGAAAATAGACGAAAATAGAAGACAACAGAGGGCAAGTAAACGGATTCAGAAGAGTTATGAAAGATTGAGCTTAATAAAAGAGTTTATGAACCTACCGAGAGAAATGAACGCCGATATGAAGATCGCCGGAATTAAATAGATGACTGGAAGTCGGGAACCCACCGAAGATTGTGAGTGGAGTAGTTGCAAAGCTCTTGGAGTTTACGAATTAATGGAACAAGAACCTCGGCTAGGAGGTGTGATCTCGAGCAGCTTGGAAAGCATGAAGCTTGATACTTGACAGAAGTGGACAGTAAAGTCCAGAGAACTTTGAGGTCGGCGAGTTTGATTGAGGGGCAAGAGTCCTAGAATGAGAGAAGACTTCAGTTTGTATTAAGATAAGACTTTTAGAGAGTTTATCCTAATCTTACTGGGAGTCCAAGATTAGCAGTAATCCTGAGTCCATAGAAGTTAGGCTTCTATTGGGACTAGGTTTATGTTGGCTATAAAAGAGAGGCACCCCCATGGGTCTAAAGTATGCTTTTGATACTCAAGCTTGTGAGTTTAGCACTTGATTTATCTTTGAGAGATATACTGACTTGATCATCGGAGTGCTCCCGGGTGGACAAACCACCGCCGGAATCTTCTCTTTCTGTTGCAGGTCAGCCAAGTGCCATCTATTCTGCCGGTGCTCTCCAGCTGGTTACTAAGCGGGCAGTGTGGTCAAAAAATCACTCACACACTATCACAATAAAAACCATTTAATATACATCAAGTTTAGTGATGTATAATTTATTATTCCAATAAACAGAACCTCTAAAAATTCAACATACATTAAATGATTAATAAAGTGATTTATATGAAATAGATATATTTCTAAACCCTAAAACTCTCTTCCTTTTCCCTCTAAATTTTTTTACAAGGAGAGAGAGAAACGACGGTGGTTCCTCCACTTCTCTGATCTTCCTCTTCTCTCCCTTCAATCCTCCTCAAAATCTGGTCCTTAATCTAGATCTGATGTTTGTCTCATCAATCTAGTCATCATCGCTTTACCTTCTTCATTCTCAAGTCCAAAATTTTAAGATCTAACTTCAGATCTTCTCACAATCCGAAGGCCAACATTAGATAATGCGTTTATTTCGCGCTAGGAAACCACCTCAACCTCAATAGCAAAGATGGGGTTTTCAAATTCCAAATTGAAGGCGAATAGTGGAGTTTTGGATGAGTTTGATGACAACTTAGATTTTTATTTTATTTTTTTTATTTTGTTTTCTATTTTGTAATCTTAATTTTTAATTTGTTGATGAAATAATCCTTCATGTGTGGAGGTTTATTTTCCTTTCTTGTGAGGGCTTTTTCTCCTCCTCTATGGAGGTTTAGATCCTTCCTTCTATGAAGGTTATTTATCTCTTTTTACTGCAGTATCAGATTGATCTAATCTTTTATGGATTTTTGCAATGAAAATTTCACCACACATAATTAATTACTATGTATAAAATAATTGCCGAAAGCCACAACTGTGATTTTGGCAATTTTACGAAATGATAAGGGCTATGTTTTGGATGGGGTTACTCGCTGTGTTTCCATCTCTTCAACTCTCTAAGGGGAAGCTCATACCATTCGTCTTGCCTGCTTTCTTGCTAACGTTCACAATCTCCATCAGTTTGAGATCAAAAATGATAAATAATCAAACTATGACCCTTCTCCCTCAAAAGTGGAAGTAATTCCAACAGGGTGGCACATTGGGTGGCTAAGAATGCTCTTAGTGGATGTTTAGGCCTAGCTTACAAAGAAAATTGTGGAGATTAAAATTTTCTTTTTCTACACTATTCTTAAATTGGGAAATTCTATTTCCACACATCAAATGTTCTTTGTGTACATCATTTCTCAAAGCACACGCTTAATGAATTTGAAATCTCATTTTTTAATTAATACACAACTTATTCTACGAAAAACACCCTCATCTCCTTCCTTCTTCACACCACCATTATCACCAGTCTCTGCCACCTCCAACCATTTTCAACCGCACCTCTGGCTATCGTCTTCCTCTACCATCACAGCCTGATCTCTAACACCGATGATCAATAACAGTCCCAACCACCATTACGAACAAAAAGAGAGATATGAAAATCTCAGATCTAGGGTTTGAAAAGAAGAAAAAGAGATGAAAGAGGAGGCTGGCTATGGCAGTTTCGGTGGTTACGAAAGTTGAGATAAAGTGGGGAAGATGATGCAAGGGGTGCCGGTGTGAAGGTGTCGCGATTGCAATTGCGATCGCAACCGAGAACGGCGAGATCCAAACGATGATGAGCAACGGGAGATGGGAAAGAGGGCTAGAAAAGGTTGCCGGAGGAGAAGGAAGGTTGGAGAGGAGAGAAGAAGAGGCGATTTTATGGTAGTAGCAGCGATGGCAACAATGGTGTGTGTGGTGATGTTGGGGTTAGAACAACGACGTTTGGGTTGCTGTTGGTGGTGGATGTGGTGGTTGATGGAGGCGACAAGAAGAAAGGGAAGTTGTGGAGGGACAGCAACTGGAGGCAAGGGGCTGGAGAGGGGCGACGACGGCGATAACTTAGGGTTTCCATTGGAAAGATGAGGATATTTTGGTATTTTTATCGTAGGACAAAAATGTAATATAAAAAAGATTCATTAAGTGTGTAGACTAAGGTAATTTGGCATGTAGAAATAGAATTTCCCTCTTAAATTATGGCAAGAGATACAATGACGCCAAAATCGAATTTCACCAATACATCCTACTTTTGGGACTTATTACCTATTAAATTCTATTGATAAATTTATCAATTTCTCTTGTTTTTATGAATAAATTTATAGTGATAAAATTATCAGTCAGAACTTATAGGTAAATAAATCTAATTAATATGATCGATAGGTAAGTCTCCCAAAAATCTATAATTATAATAGATGAAGATCAACTTTGACAATTGTTGAAATAACCATCTCGAATTAATTAAGAAAAATGGTTGAGAGTAGTAAAAGTGGTACCCTAATAGCACCACTAATGATGTGGCAGTGGGCCCCACCCACTGCCTATGCCTTGTTTTTGTTCTTTTTATTCTCAATGTATTAGTGCTATTAGTGATCTTTTTTTTAGTGGTATAAATCATTGTTGATTAATTAATTAATTAATTCATTTATTTAATAAATTACTGATTGTAATCACCACCAGCAAGTTAATCAATTTTAACATCCAAAATGAATTGATCCATAAATCAGGCCTTGATACCACGGGTAAGAAATTGATATACACCTAACCATAACAATTAAAATAATTCTACACATACTAAAAATGTTACTAAAAATACAAGAGGCTCCAATGATATTTGTACATGTCTGTTTTTAGTAAGATTGTTAATAAGAGTTTGCTTAGATGTAACATTACTCGTCATCCATCATTATATAGAGAGAAAAGATGATCAGATAATAAACTCTATAAGAAGAATCTTTTATAGAGTAATTATTTTATATTTAAAATCTTTATTTTTAAACTTTATCTTAATATTAACTTTTTGTAATTGTGGAGTCTAACCATAAGAAAACAGGTAAAAGATAGGTAGGTTAATGGCCACAACAAAATGTGAAACTAACAGGAGATTCCTTCATACAAAATTAATTTAATTAATACAAAATTATATGATGTTGATCTTGTAACTTAATTTTGATTCCTCCAATGATTTAATTAATACAGAATGGCATGAGTAGATCTTGTAGATTAATTTTGATTCCTCCAATGCTTATTTGTTATGGTTCTTGCTTTATCTTCCATGATTTCATGCATGTAACTAAACCTTGACATTAAATTAGTAGTATAACTTACAAGAAGTTCCGTTCTTAAAAAACAAAGATAAAACTCGTTTGGAAACAGATTTTTTAGTAACTTTTTGATTTTTTGGTTAAAATATAATGTAAAAAAAGTTAATATGTTTAGGATGACTTTTTAGTTTTTTATGAAAAGATGTACAAAAAGTAGAGAAAAAATAAAATCTCTGACTTTTTTATATAAGTTGTTGACTTTTTGATTTTTTTAGTAACTTTTTGACTTTTTGGCTAAAAAAATCACTTGCCAAACGAGACTGAAGTTTTAAGGGCCGGGCAATGGGCCATGGTAAGGGCCGGGCAAGTTAAAGGCTGAGCGCGTTTGGGCCAGGATAGCTTTGGGCTTGCACGAAGATAGGGCTGCTCGGCTAAAGCCCAAGACTGAGCTACTTGAACTTGCATAGGTGGGAACCATGCTACTTGCGTTGCTCGGCAGGAAGGCTCGCGCCTTTAGCTCGGCAGGAAGGCCTTTGTTTTACCCGCGTAACCTATTTCGAGCTCGGCTCTGCCGGAATGCAACTGAGCTCGGTCGGTATGGAGCTCGGCTAGTGAGCATTCGGGCATGCGGCGCAGCACGGCCGTGTGAGGCCGAGGTGATTTCGCCGATCTGCCGAGCTCCGCCAAGATATCCTGACAGTTTGGTTAGGTGATGATTGCTGGATCTGTGCTGACCGATGGGATAGCAGCACCACGAGTCGAAAGACTAATGGGAGTAGATTTGGGGCGCAGAAGGTATATAAGTGTGTCTGCGCCCCCGTGCTGGGACAGATGATCATTTGGTGAGATACACTTAGACATTCAACTCTCTCCTCTCTCTCTCTATCCCTGAGTGTGTGCTAACTTGATCGTCGGAGGGGTTTTCCGACCACACACCGCCGGGTAGCTCACCGTCGTTGTGTTTGCAGGTCGATCGGACAGACAGGGAGCTTGGAAGAAAGGAGTACGGGCTTGCCGAAATATTTGCTCCCCGTACAATTGGCACCGTCTGTGGGAAGTTGATAGACAAAACCTTATCTTCCCAGCTCATCTGATCGTCGTCCATGGCGAACAACGAAGAGATTCCGTTGTCCGTCATCGACGGAGTTACCCCGGAGTCAGCCAGACGGAGAGAAGGACACCCCGTCATTCCTCCGATGGTGGACCTGGAGACTTCTCCAGGAGGACATTCAAGAGACGCGCGGGATAAGCGCGGAAGAAGCTTTGGTCATTCTCGGAGTCCAGACGGTCACCGGCGGCGGAGAGAATCGCACGCCAGATGTCTGGAACACAAGTTGAGGAACCAAGGCGCCGTCATCCGAAGAATGGCAGCAGAGATGGAAGATCTCAAGTGGCATGTCAAAGGAAAGGGTGTTGCTGGAGTGGGAGACCACAGTAAGCACACCCAACCACGCCGTTCAGGCAGTCAGAGCCAGAGGCACATTCCCTCCCTTTCAATCACCAGAAGTTACATGGTTGGAGAGTCCGATACGCTGGAAAAGAGGTCTAGCGCGCAAGACAGTACCTATCAGCCCTCACGTCCGGCGACGACATCGAGGTATTCCTATTCCGCTTGTTCAGAGGACTTGCGAGCAGTCTTGAAGGAACGGGCATGCCGGCGAGAGACTCAGCGGGTGCCGGCGCTCCAGCGGCTATCTTACGGGGGCC
>NW_021026735.1:113525-228834 GCF_004153795.1 Camellia sinensis
TGAGAACTTGCTTGAGGCACGAGCTATTCAGGAAGTGCACTACCCTCGGTGGATTTCAAACACGGTCGTTGTACCTAAGAAGAATGAGAAGTGGTGAGTTTGTGTCGACTACAAGACCATCAGCGGTGCTTGCCCTAATGACAGCTTTCTTCTGCCCAGAATAGACCAACTTGTCAATCTAACAGCCGGACATAACAGGCTCAGTTTTTTGGATGCCTACCGCGGCTATCATCAGATTGCCATGCATGGCCCCGACCGCGAGATCACCTCTTTCACTACTCTAAGGGGACTCTTCTGCCACCGAGTCATGCCTTTTGGTTTGAAGAACGCCAGGACAACTTTCCAAAGGATGGTGACCAAGATGTTCGCTCCTCTGCTAGGCCGGACAATGGAGGCTTATATTGATGATATGGTGGTCAAAAGCCGACATCAAGCAGACCACTTGTCCGACTTGGCCGAGATGTTCGCCATTCTCAAATGACACAAGCTACGCCTGAATGTGTCTAAGTGTGCTTTTGGCGTGGGATCCGACAAATTCTTAGGCTTCCTAGTCACGAACCGAGGCATCGAGGCAGACCCCACACAAATCAGAGCCGTACAAGAGTTAAAGTAGCCAAGCTCGGCTAAGGACGTGCAGCATCTGGCCGGAATGGCTGCCGCGCTTAACCGATTCATAAGCCGGTCATCAGATCGCCGCCGCCCTTTCTTTCAAGCTTTGAAATCAAAGTTCTTATGGGATGAAGAATGTGACTAGGCTTTGGCCGAGCTCAAGGAGTATTTGTCTTCAGCACCACTGTTGGTAACACCGAAGCCCTGCAAAGAACTTTACCTTTATCTGGCCGTTTCTCAGCATGCAGTTAGTGCAGTGCTTGTCCGGTCGGAAGGAATCAAGCACCTCCCTATCTTCTACGTAAGCAAAACCTTGCTACCGGTAGAGTCGAGATACTTGTCGCTGGAAAAACTTGCATTGGCATTGATAATGGCCTCTAGGAAGTTGGTGCACTATTTTTATGCTCATACAATCATTGTTTTGACCGAGTTCCCCCTCAAAGCTTTGTTCGAGAGGGCGGACTTCTCCGGTCGAATTCTCAAGTGGGCGGTCGAATTGGGACAGTTTGACATCAAGTTCCTGCCACACACTGCCATAAAGGCCCAGACATTGGCCGATTTTGTGGCTGAATTCTCACCTGAGATTCATCTCGTCTGCCAGTGGATCTTGCGGTGGCAACCGAGGAGGTGAGTGCAAATTTAACCGAAGTAACACAGCAAGGCGATGTTGGCGACGCAGAACTTGCGCGCCCTGCCGAAGAACCTTCAACCAATACGACACTACAGCCCGGCGATGCGACGACAGAGTTGGGTATTACCGACCAACCTGCTCTATCCGGTGTCGCATTGCTAGGAGGGGAGGAAGTGGAACCGATCAGTATTGAACCTGACGCCGCACAGCCGAGTGACCATTTGCCCATCCACCTGCAAGCCTCCCAGGATCCCTCAGAATGTTGGAAGCTTTTTGTGGGAGAAATGTGAAAACTTTTCGTAGATGGGGCTTCTAACCGCCACAGTGCCAGGCTGGGCATAGTTTTGATTTTGCCAGACGGACTGACCATCGAACACTCTATCACCCTTGGTTTCCCTGCATCAAACAATGAGGCTGAGTACAAGGCGCTTTTGGTCGGGCTCAAGAGCGCGTTTCAAATGCACGCATCCGAGCTAATGGTTTATAGTGATTTCCAACTTGTGGTTAACCAAGTTTCTGGGGTTTACGAAGCTAAAGACGACAGAATGGCGAAGTACCAAGCTCTAGTAAGAGACCACATCAAGCGATTCTAGGCAATAAGGGTCCAACAAATTGGCCGTGAAGAAAATAACCGAGCAGATGAATTAGCCGGCCTCACTTCAATGGTCGATAGCATATCTCCCAACCCTCTCCTGATTAAATTCCTTTTGAGGCCCAGCATTGAGGAAGCCGAGTAGACAGAAGTACTCTGCACCGAGCTAGGTCCTTCCTGGATGGACCCAATTATCCTCTTCCTCAAAGATCGGACCCTTCCCACCGACAAGAAGGAAGCACATAAAGTTCGGATGAAGTCAGAGCGGTTTTGGCTCTCTCCATCTGGCACTTTATACAAGAAGTCTTTCACCGGTCCCTATCTCAAGTGTGTACACCCAAGCAGCGTGGAAGCTTTCCTGTACGAAATTCACGAAGGCATATGCGACAGTCATATAGGGGGCAGACCTCTAGCCTACCGGGCTATCTCGTAAGGTTATTGGTGGCCATGCATTCAAGCAGACGCGTAGAAATATGTTCGCAAATGTGAGAAGTGCTAGAAGTTTGCCCACCAAATCCACCAGCCGGCCAGAGAACTTCTTCCCCTCACCAGCCCTTGGCCCTTTGCGATGTAGGGGCTAGATATAGTGGGGCCACTCCCAACGGCACCAGGCAACCGGAAGTTCTTCATCACGGCTACAAACTACTTCACTAAATGGATTTAAGCTGAGCCTTTGGCAATAATCAAGGAGAAAGACATCAAACAATTTGTTTAGCAGAATGTGGTAACGCGGTTTGGCATCCTCAAAATTCTGATCTCTGATAACGACACCCAATTTAACGGCCGCCTATTCAGAGGATTTTGTGAAGACTTAAAGATTGAATTCTGCAACTCAACCCTGGCTTGCCCGCAGTCTAACGGTCAAGCCGAAGAATCAAACAGGACCATTCTTGATGGGTTGAAGAAAAAGCTTGAGAAACCCAAGGGAAAATGGGTCGAGGAACTCCCAAACGTTCTTTGGGCATACCGAACGACCCCGCGGCGATCCACCGGGGAAACTCCTTTTGCCTTGGCATATGGCATGGAGGCGGTCATCCCTTTGGAAGTCGGTATGCCCACTCTCCGCAGTGAAAGTTTTGAGCCCGAGCTGAACGCCGAAGCCATTGCCCTGGAATTGGACCTAGTGGAAGAACGCCGGAAAAAGACTCTCATCCATGTGGCCACCTACCAACAAGAGCTTTCAAGAAAATACAACAAAACGATGCACCCCAGACCGTTCAAAGTCGGCGGCTGGGTTTTGAGGAAGGTCATGGGCAACACCCTGGTGCCAGGTGAAGGCAAACGAAGGGCAAACTGGGAAGGACCCTATAAGATAACCGGTCTAGCGGGCAAGGGAGCATATCACTTGGAGGACTTGGAAGGAAGAGGAATACCCCGACCATGGAATGCGGCCAACCTCAAACTGTACTATCTTTAGCTTTTATGCTCTTTTTGTGCAAATGAATTTTTTGCCTCACACTTCAGAATGTAATATTCTTTTTGTCAATACAATAGAAGTGTCTCATCTTTGCTTTAGCATTCAAATTGTTGTTTTTTACTTTGAGATTCCAACCGAGATGTTTTACTCCGGTTAATTGAGTTGATTATTTACTCAACTTTGAGATTTCAACCGAGATGTTTTATTCCGGTTGACTGAGTTGATGATTTACTCAAACTTTGTGAATGTCAACCGAGATGTTTTATTCCGGTTGACTGAGTTGATGATTTACTCAAACTTTGTGAATGTCAACCGAGATGTTTTATTCCGGATGACTAAGTTGATGATTTGCTCAACTTTGAGGTTTTCAATCGAGATGTTTAATCCAGTTGACTAAGGTGATGATTTATTCAACTTTTGTGAAACTTCAATCGAGATGTTTTACTCCGGTTGATTGAGTTGATGATTTACTCAACTTTATGATTCAAACCGAGATGTCTTTTCCGGTTAAATAAGTTAGACAAGATGGTTTGTTTTGCCGAAGTATTTTGTCTGGCTGAAGTTATTTAGCTTGAAGACCGTGCAAACATTTGATGAAAATTGAATTTTTTCATTAATGTGCAAAATAATTACAAAAGGAGGGGCAGATAGCCCGGTTACATGTTCAAACAAAAAGAAAGACAAAGAAAACTAAGATAGGGGGGAAAGGTTCATCCCCAGTCGCGACCTCTAGGTCGATCGTGGTTGTGGTCTCCTGGGCGCCAGTCTTCTCCTGCCCGGCTTGATTTGGGCGGTTGTCATCCTCTGCATTCTCCTCGGCGTCTGCAGCTTCTTCTTCTTCGGCCTCGGCCTGCAACGCACTAAAGACGTCGTTGGCATAACGCACAAGATAGGTCGGTAGGAAGGCAGCTGGAGGAGAGGCAAACACGTCAGTGTCAGGTCTTTGCCCGAGCTGTTCACAAGCAGCCTTCCAGCCCGCCTTGAAGAAGATGTCTTGGGTGGCATGGACCTACTTAGTGTAGTACTCCTCGACCTCCTTGAAGCCGGCATTGTTTGCATCCTCCAACTCCACCTTTCTTGATTGCTTCAACGTCTCCAGCTCGGTCTCGAGCGCATCCCTCTCTTGCTCGGCAACACCAAGCTGACCGAGCAACCTCGAGTTGTCAGAATTTGCCATCTCAAGCGAAGCCTTTGATTGCCCCAACTCGGCTTGAAGATGTTTGACCTGGCTGATAGAGTCGGTTGCCTTCTGTCGGAGTCGGTGGATCCTTTCCAACACCAAGTGTTGTTTCTAGATGGCCTGCAAGAAGAAAGTTTGATCAGAAAGGAGGCCGAGAAAACACTTGGAGGAAACCGAGCAAACACTTGGAAAATAATTTGGCAAAATGTGCAAAGTTCTTACCCTGGTCATAGACTTGACCAAGGATTTCACCAGCCGGGTGTCCGGCACATGGTCGCTGCCGACCACGTCGCTCGGTAGCAGCAAGGCTTTGGAGAGGTCAAAGGCAAGCAGATGCTCCTTGTTGCCTTTGACAGAAGCTGTCGCTGGGATCTCTTTACCCCAGTGCTTGAGTTGGGGCCTCCACGGCAGAGTTGGGTCAGTTATCACGGCAGGTTGCTCGATGTTGAGCTCCACAACTAGCTCAGCGGAAGGGTCTGCACGTGGCCTTTTGCTAGCCCGGCGATTGTCTTTGCTGGCTTTCCTGGCAGCGAGAGATGCCAGTGCAACCACGGTCCCATTGGATTGCCCGGCAGCAAGAGAGTGGGTTGAGATGCTCGGTATCTCGGTGGAGGTGGCAGTGATGAGGTTCTTGATGCGGCTTCTTTTGGCCATCTCTTTTAGCTCGGTCAACCGGATGAATGGCACGTCCGGTAATGTGGGATCGGAAGGTGGAGATGGAGCGCAAAGAAAGTCTGTGACTTTACTCCGGCGTGGAGCTGAATATCTGTATGTCGGTTTGTAACCGAGGAGCTGGCAATCCCAGTTGCGGTAGCGGAGCACGGTTCTGATGGCTGCTTCATTGGGATAATGATAATGGGCTTGCAAGGCTTCGATTGCTGCAAAGGAAAGAAGAAAAAATATCAAGTACAGAATAGTGAAGAAAGATAAATTGACTGAGCAATTAGCACGGCTTACATGTCTCGCCGAAATTCTTGCTAATAAACTAGCCCGGTACGTCGGCTGTTTCGTAGTTACCAGACACCCAGAAAAAGTCATCGTCATGCAAGTCCTTGTCTGGGGTGCCGGTCACTATCTTCTCCTTGCCCGGTCTGATTTTTAAATAGTAGGCAAGGCCATCGTCTGTATGCCCGAGGGTATACTGGCGCAGTAGCTCGGCTAGTCCTAGGTTGGTTCCTAGCCGGTTGTTCAGTTCGTGGATCCCGTTGATTATTCTGTAAGTGTTGGTTGAGACCTGGGTTGGAGCTAGCCCGGTGCGCCGCAAGAATTCGCAGATCAACGGGTTAATCGGGAAGCGAAGGCCCCCTTCTATAATAGACAGTACGGTGAAGGGACACTGGTCTAATCTGCCCCATGGGGTTGTGTCCTCAATGCCGAGCTCTGAATAAACGTCGTCCGGGATACCAGACTCTTCCCAGAACGCGGCCAGGGCAACCAGAGTGTCAACAAGGAAGCGGTAGCGCCCCATGTGTAGCTGTCTGGTTAGCTCGGCTGAGGTGGTTTGGCACAGACTGGTGTTTTGACCGAGCAGTTAGCACGGCTTACATGTCCCGCCAAAATTCTTGCTGATAAACCAGCCCGGTACGTCGGCTGTTTCGTAGTTACCAGACACCCAGAAAAAGTCATCGTCATGCAAGTCCTTGTCTGGGGTGCCGGTCACTATCTTCTCCTTGCCCGGTCTGATTTTTAAATAGTAGGCAAGG
Organism: Camellia sinensis; assembly: GCF_004153795.1. NCBI lineage: Eukaryota > Viridiplantae > Streptophyta > Magnoliopsida > Ericales > Theaceae > Camellia > Camellia sinensis. Next base: position 119,658 of record NW_021026735.1, read on the forward strand.
CCATCGCCTGTATGCCCGAGGGTATACTGGCGCAGTATCTCGGCTAGTCCTAGGTTGGTTCCTAGCCGGTTGTTCAGTTCGTGGATCCCGTTGATTATCCTGTAAGTGTTGGTTGAGACCTGGGTTGGAGCTAGCCCGGTGCGCCGCAAGAATTCGCAGATCAACGGGTTAATCGGGAAGCGAAGGCCCCCTTTTATAATGGACAGTACGGTGAAGGGACACTGGTCTAATCTGCTCCATGGGGTTGTGTCCTCAATGCCGAGCTCTAAATAAACGTCGTCCGGGATACCGGACTCTTCCCGGAACGCGGCCAGGGCAACCGGAGTGTCACTAAGGAAGTGGTAGCGCCCCATGTGTAGCTGGCTGGTTAGCTCGGCTGAGGTGGTTTGGCACAGACTGGTGTTTGATAGCTACTTGGTCTTTGAGAGCCTCGGTATTGGTCAGTGGTCCCCTTGGACTCTGCAGGAAAATGAGGGTAATTGTAAGTGGAAGCGCGGTCGCGTAAAATGAGCTTGACTTTAGCTCGGTCAGGAAAAGGGCCAAACCACCTCGGTCGCAAAGGCAAACCAAGAAGCTCGGTCGCTCAAGGGGACCAGATGTCAGCCCGGTCGAGCGGCCAAGTCCTCTGCCTACCTCGGTTTCTACTAAGGTTTTGGCAAACTTGTAATTTGCTTAGTCTTAACGTTTTTTGGGATCAAAAGAAGACCTGGAGCCCGGTCCGCCCCAGATCTTCAGGTGTTCATCAGTGAAGCTGAAGAACAACAAGGAGAACAAGGGGCAGGGGAGAGTTTTGGGGAGCTATACCCTAAAATCTATGGTTTTAGTGCCCTAAAACAAAAAATATCAAATGAAACAGCCACAAAAAGATTCGAAGAGCTTACCAGTAGAAGCGAATGCAGATCCTACAGGCACAAACGCAGGAGGGCAAGAGTGGGAGCTGCTGAGGGCACTGGAGCTCTGGATCGACAAGAATGAAGGAGAGTCAGTAAGAACGAAAAGTAAAGGGGAAGAGACGTATAAATGGAAGTGAAAGACAGCCAAAAGTTTTGAATGTGAAGGGACGTGAGGGTTGGCTACTCGAGGCCAATGGATGGGCGACGTGTGTCCCAATTAACGGCGGCGTCAGAGTTGAGGAGACAAGAAGGCAAGATGAGGCGTCGGTCGAGCAAATCAAGGAACCGAGCACTGGAATTAGTGCGGTTGATGACTTGCAAACAACAGACCGATGAAGGGTCTACCCCGGTCGGATCATGTAATACCGGTCACACTTTTGCGGACGGAATTAAGGGGCAATTGAGAGGGAGATTTTATGAGTTGGAAATGGGTCGTGGTAAGGGCCGGGCAAGTTGAAGGCCGAGTACGTTTAGGCCAGGATAGCTTTGGGCTTGCACGAAGATAGGGCTGCTTGGCTAAAGCCCAAGACCGAGCTACTTGAACTTGCACAGGTGGGAACCGTGCTACTTGCGTTGTTCGGTAGGAAGGCTCGCGCCTTTAGCTCGGCAGGAAGGCCTTTGTTTTACCCGCATGACCTATTTCGAGCTCGGCTCTGCCGGAATGCAACTGAGCTCGGTCGGTATGGAGCTCGGCTAGTGAGCATTCGGGCATGCAGCGCAGCACGGCCGTGTGTGGCCGAGGTGATTCCGCCGGTCTGCCGGGCTCCGCCAAGATATCCTGACAGTTTGGTTAGGTGATGATTGCTGGATCTGTGCTGACAGATGGGATAGCAGCACCACGTGTCGAGAGACTAAAGGGAGTAGATTTGGGGCGCAGAAGGTATATAAGCGTGTCTGCGCCCCTTATGCTGGGACAGATGATCATTTGGTGAGTTACACTTAGACATTCTCTCTCTCTTTATCCCTGAGTGTGTGCTAACTTGACCGCCGAAGGGGTTTTTTGGCCACACACCGCCAGGTAGCTCATCGCCGTTGTGTTCGCAGGTCGATCGGACAGACAGGGAGTTTGGAAGAAAGGAGTACGGGCTCGCCGAAATATTTGCTCCCCGTACAAATGGCTAAACTAATATATGAAAAAAAAAATTCACTAAAAATAAGTAAAAATTTGTCTCAAAATAATTTTTTTAAAAAAACAAATTAAACAATTTTATTTATTTATTTATTTATTTGTGATTGACTACCCAATGAACTATGATTAACATAACCTTAGTTTTATTGTTTTTCTTTGGAAAATAGGATTAAGAGGGCGTTTGGGGTGCATTACCAGAGTGTATTTTTTTATTATTTTATTTATTTAGATCGTTTTAAGAATTTTTTTAAAATTTAAATATTATATATAGGTTTTTTAGATTTACATGACATGATGACTTTCTTTTGTTTGATACTCTTTTAGGGTCAATTTTAAAAGGAACAATGTTTGGGACCCTCTTTTGGGGAGATTCCCACCACTCTTACAGTGATGTGAACTAATAATGTGTTTGTATTGTTTTTTTTTTTTGAGTAATGTTAGAGATCTCAAATATTCTACCAAAAGTTTTACCAAATGTCTCACATAGGTGTGGGACCCACACAATGTGGGTCCCGTGTGGGTCCTACACCCATGTGAGACATTTGGTAAAATTTTTGGTAGAATTTTTGGGACCTCTAGCATTTTTGTTTTTTGTTTTTTTTTTCTTTCTTTCTTACTTGGACCAATCACAAATAAGTGGGGGTAGTGGGGATGGTATTTTGTTAAGGTCTGAATCATTACTGTTTTAAAAAATCAAGGAATCCAATCTATTGTACAATAATGCTTGAGAACACTAAAAGTGGTGCTCTAAAAGCACCACTAGTGATGTGGCAGTGGATGGGGCCCACTGCTTGTGTCTTGTTTTTTTTTTTTATTTATTTAAAGTGCTTGCCCACTCATTAGTGATGCCTTAGAGCACCACTTTTAATGGGATGTATTATTACCGTCTATTGTATTAATTATTATTTTGATTGATGACCCTTGCTTTCTCTTTCTATCAGTCTCACTCAATATAAATAAGTATATTTTTTATTTTAATTGTTTACAAAAAGAGTAATGTCATGTTTGATTGGGAAGTTGAGATCAGGAGAATTGAATTCTCAATCCGTGTGATCACCAAACTCATATTTGTATATTTTTTTATATATTTTTTTGTAAAAAAAATTAAAAAAATATTTATTTATTTAAATTGTTCTAAAAAAATCTTTGAGAGTTTAAATATTATATGTAATTTTTTAGATTCACATGACATAATGACTTGACCTTTTGTTCAGGGTCAATTTTAAAAAATCAAGGAATCCAATCTATTGTATTAATTATTATTTTGATGGATGACCCTTTCTTTCTCTTTCTATCAATCTCACTCAATACAAATGAGTAGATTTTTTTTGTTATAATTGTTTACAAGAAGAGTAAGGCCATCCTTGTTGGGAGGAAAGATTAGATTATTAATTCGTTCTATTAAATTTATGTTTATGTGTAACAAAATATTTTGAGATTAATAATCTCATGGGAGTATGAGCCTCTTTTTACGGTGGAATTAACATTTTCATAGGAAGGTTGGAATAGCTAATCCCCGGAGCCAGTGTCATTATTGTGCGTGAAGCACAGTGGTGATTGTTGTGTAGTCCATGAAACTCATTTTGGGTCTTTTTTTGATGATTCGAACAGTTGAAAATTTAGGAAATATCGAGAACAATATACCTGTAAAAAATCAAATTAATCAGATATCAATAACATGTTCATCAAATAGTATCTTTATATAAAAAAAATGAATATGTATGTATCAAACTAAATACAAATGTTATTTGATGAATAAGTTATTGATATCCGATCAACTTAATTTTTTACAGGTATATTGTTCTAGATATTTCCTAAATTTTCAACGGTTCAGATCATCAAAATAGGAGCCGAAATAAGTTTTACAAGCTGCACAATAGTTACTGTTGTGCTTCACGCACAGCAGTGACACTGGATCCTAATCCCCTCACACAAATCCATGGCTCAATTATTATTTTCCCTTCTACTTTACAAAACCAACAAAATTATATTATATATAAGGGTTTTTAAGTAATTTTATAGATTTAGTCCCAACTAAGGGGTCGTTTGACATTGGCTAATATAGTCAACTTTTTTGGCTAATATAGTCAACTTTTTTACCCTGACTTTTTTAACCTCATTTGGTTTTTGTTTTGGGACTTTTTTGACTTTTGTGAGAGAAAAAATGTAATGATTATGAGTAAAAATTGATATTTTGTCTTATTGGCTTGTATAATTTATTGTCTTTTTGTGCTTTTTTAGTCCCAAAATGTTAGCCAAACGAGCACAAACTAATACCAGCACACTAGTACACAAACAAACACACGTTATCTTACATCTTCAACCTAATATCACCACATTAATAATCTCATCACTTAATCCACCATACTCATAATTTTATACAATCTAATTCACTAAACAAACAAGACGTAAGAGTTTATAATGGAAACTTAAGGAGTCTTCAAGTGTCCCATTCGTTTGGATTTACCTTGAATTTTAAAAATATTAGAATAAATTACACTTATCTCCATTAAAATTTTAAAAAATATATAAATAATTTCATATTTTTGAATAATTACATTAATTTTTTTTAGTAAGATTAAATGATTAAAACTAATACATATGAGTAAACAATGATAAATATTTTAGTGGAAAAAATATGATATTTTGGGTGGATTGAATATGAAATATGATTTTTAAAATGTGAAATGTGATTTGTCCAAATCAATAATGTAACTATAAAAATCTTTGAAAAATATTAGAGATCCCAAATGTTTTATCAAATGTTATGTGGGTTCCACACCCATATGAAACATTTAGTAAAATATTTAGGATCCGTAGCATTACTCAAAATCTTTTAATGTGCTTTGTTTAAAATGTGACACATACAACTAAAATTAAGAAGGAAATCTTTAAATTGCCCATATCATAAACAAAATGATAAATGCATCAATTTACATAAACAAGTACATGTGTGTTCATTAAAATAAGGGAAATTCTACCTACACCACTAGCTTAACTCCTTACACTCAAAATATAAATTTTTTATTTTATATTTTTATAATTTCTGTAATTACTTTATTACCCCCTTCCTAACCTTTCTCATTCTCCTTGCACTAGGAATGGCTATGGGCCGGGCGGGACCGGGGATCACCCTCCCCGTCCCCGATCCCCGATGGTAGAAATTTCCCCGTCCCCAGCCCCGATCCTCGACGGGGAGTCTATCACCGACCCCTAACGGGGATTGGGTTTCCCCGACCCCGAAAATTCCCCGGCCAAAATAAAAAAAACAACAACAATATAAACATTGAACAATAGATCTGAGCACATATATTCTATTCATCAACAACATCATCATCAACAAATCTGAGCAAGCATATATATTCATCAAACAGATCTGAGCAAACATATATATTCATCAAAAAAAAAAAAAAAATCTAACACATACACATTTAACACATTCAATAAAAATCTGAGCTCAGAAGCCTTAGTGAGGCGATTGGCTGTGATGGAGAGGAGAGAGAGAGAGACGAGAGCCAGTGATGGAGATCGGAGGGAGGGAGATCAGAGTGAGGCAGTGATGGAGATCGGTGTGAGACAGTGAGATCGGAGGGAGGGAGATCAACGTAAGGCAGCGCAACGATGGAGATCGGCGTGAGGCAGTGCAGCTATGGAGATCGAAGGGAGATGAGAGAGGCTGTGGCTGAAGGAGGACAATCGGCATCGCGATGGGTGGCTGTGGCTGTGACTACGTCGCGATAGTGGTGAGAGTGAGAGAGAGAGTAGAGGGAAGAGAGAGAGACGGAAGACAGAACTGGAGATGATGAGGGTTTGGTTTGGTTACTATGTGTGTGTGTATGTATATATAGGGGTAAACTAGTAATTTCATTTTGGGAACAAACCGGGCCGGGGAACGGGGACGGGGCCCGGTCAGGTACGGGGCTGGGACACTTATCCCCGTCCTCGGCCCAAATCTGTTCGGGGATTGATTTTTAAATACTATCCCCGTCTCGTCGGGGGGTATTTTTCGGAAATTTTTTTATTTTATATTTTTTTAAATTTCTATAATTCTTTTATTACCTTCATCCCTAATCTTCCTCCTCCTCCTTCTTGCACCCAAAACCTAAAACCCTAACCCTAATACCCATATCTCCTATCAGCATTGAGCTCATTCTTCGCGAGCCTTGTGAATCTTCATCCTCATCATCATCATTATCATCATCGTCATCGTCATCGAGTCCTCGCCATGTTTGCAAACGTTGAGTCCTCTTGAATTGGAAGCCATGTTTTCGAGTTTCATGCCTTCTTCTAATGGCTCTAGCGGTGATTCTAACTCTCATGATATGCAAATTCCGACGATGGTTATGAAGCATTAGCCATCATAGTAGTATTCGAGCTCTACCTCGACGCAGATAATTTACCAAACCGCACTAGATCACCATGATTTACCAAGCCGCACAAGCCACCAGTGGCGACATTTAAGGAGACGGAAAAATGTTAGGAATAAGAGTAATAAAGTAATTATAAAAAATAAAAAAATTATATTTTGAGAGTATAAAGAATTAAACTAGATTGCTGCTATACATGAATTATTTTGAATCCCTCAATTTTTAATTTTTTATAACAATAATAATTTCAAATAAAATTACTAAAAATGACATCATTAATTTTGGAACACCCCATCTTATAATTAAATCCACACACCACTACATTATGAATTAGGGTTTATGAGAGCACCCACTTTCATCACAACCCATGCATCTTTCCAAAATCTCACCTTCAAAACTGACTCACCCTCAAAACCTTAAAAACCATTTGGCAGCAATATTCCGGCGATAACCGTAGCAACTATTTGATTATCTACACTTCTCCAGTAATGATAATGAGTGGAAGTTTTTTTCGGCAATCACAATTCCATGAGACAAGAGGAGTACAACAATAAAAGTTCATAAGAAATTCATAACTTTGATAAGTGTTCTTAACTCAAAGGAGATTGGCCTTGTAAGGTTAAGTTTCTTAAAATAAATAAATAAATAAATAAAAGGTAAAAATAATAAAAGGAAAATGGCTCATACACCCACTGGGGGTCGACCCCCAGTGAGGTGGCAGTCCATAATTGGACAAAAAAAAAATTATTTTTTTTTTTTTTTGGGTTTCGGCCAGTGGGGGCGCGACACCTCACTGGGGGTGCGACCCCCACTGGGGGTATGCAGCAGGATTGATAATAAAATATGTTTGTCATTTTTTTAGAACTAAATTTCCAAACATATAACCAAAATTCGGAAACATAGGCCCGGACATTGTTTATTTGTTCGGAAACCGATAACCAAACATTTATTATTTGTTCGAAAATCGGTAACCAAACATTTATTATTTGTTTAGGAATCGGTAACCGAACATTAATCACTGAAGAAAATAATGAGGTGGCAGAGAGAAAGAGAGAGAGAGAGCAGAGAAAATAATTACACTCGGCTCTTCTTCTTCTATATGGGTTTTGTTAAGGTTTTTGGAATGGAGGTTTTCTTGGGGTGTAGAGAGTATGCATTCAATTGAATGGGTAAAATATTTTTACAAAGATAATTTTAATATTATTTGAGAGGAGAATTTTTTTTAAAAAAATTTCAAAATTTATAAAAAAAAGATGAAATAGACGGTCTAAAATAATAGATAATGTGCTAATAGCACCACCCTTAAACTAGTAGTGGAAGTAGAATATTCCTTAAAATAATAGTGGGAATAATTAGTCAATAAATTTGATTTTAAGATTTATGGATCAATGATAAATTTGGATCTGGATTGAATGTGGTCCCGTCCAATGTCCTTTCACACTCTCGACTTTCCGAGAAAATAAATCGATGCTAAAGAAAAAGCTCGTTTCATAGTGATTGAAAACCCTAATATTTCGGAGACTCGGAAAACATTGGATTATACATTCCTATAATCAACATCCTCAATTCAATTCAAAATTAAACTTATCAATAATTTAATCATTAAAAGTAATTATCATCTATTTATTGAACAGACCTGTATTTATCACTTAATTATGACATATTTATTGAACAGACCTGTATTTATCACTGGATTTCCTCTGATTGGAGACGAAGAACTTTTGATTTAAAATTCCTAGTGGTTTCTTTTTTCAGACATTGAAGTTCGATGCGAAATTTCTAGGCAATTTGATGCTTATCGAGCTTGGTTTCTCTGTAAAAGGTACTGTTTTGAGATCTCTCTTTGTTTGAAACTTTTTGATGGTTTTGTTTGCGTGAAATTCGTAAAATCTGGAACTGAATTTATGCCTCTTGTTTGGTTGCTGAGAAAACATCCGTGTTTTCGTTGTTTCGAATCCAATGGGAAAATCCTATGGTACACCTTCCTTCCCATATGCACCTTATTACAAATTGACATAATTTTATCACAAAATTTTATAATATCAATCACAAAATATATAATCTTATCACAAATTAACGTAATAAAAAATATCGTAATCAAGTTACAAACTTTTATTACATATGAATCACAACATTTTAGATATTTTATTACGCTAATTTGTTGTAAGATTATATATTTTGTAATTGATGTTATAAATTTTTGTGATAAAATTACGCCAATTATGATAGGGTCATATGGAGCGTGTACCATAGGTTTCCTATCGAATTGCAGTCATATATGCGTTTTGGAAAATGTTATGGTGTGTTCACGCTCTAAATATATAATTTTATCACAAAATTTCATAATATTAATCATAAAATTATAACCTCATTACAAATCGGGATAACTAAAAATATTGTAATCAAATTATAAATTTTTGCAACATCAATCATAAAATTTAAACATTTTGTTATGCCAATTTATAATAAGATTACGTATTTTGTGATTGATATTATAAAATTTTATAATAAAATTATACATTTTGTAATAGGAGTCCTACCATATGGAGAACCCATACGTTTTTTAGAAAGTGAGACGTTTGGAGTTTCCCCAGTGCTCTCTACATTTGGTTAAGTTAACAGAATTGATTTTTTTTTTTTTAAATTTAATAATTAGTTTGGTCAAATATTATTTTTCTTAAATTAGTCATTATTTTCATAGGATTTTCTCTGTTTTTGACGTCAAACTAATTTCTAATTTTTCAAAAAACAAATTCAAGAAATAAGTTATAAAAACTAACCAAATGGAGCAAGTTTTGATTTGTTTTCTATTCCACAACACTGTATTAGCAAAAGGGGAGCTTCTAGCATTTATAATTTTGTTTTGCTTTTTAAATTTGTGTTGGTGTTTCCTTAACTGTTTCTCATTATTATTATTGAAAATTTTGTTTGATTTGTGTTCATACAGTACAGTGATAGCACACTGGATTTGATGTATCTGTAGGAGATTCATTTTTGATGATATATGGTGAATTAATCACTGAAATTCAATAGCAGCTTCTTGTTAGAAGCAATTATGGAAAGTATTGTTTGTTGAAAGTGTCCTTGGCTGTTTTAGTGAAGGAATACAAACAAGTACACGGAACGGAAGGAACTTGAAGATCAAACTTGAGCTTTGATATTTGTGGAGACAGGAGCCAAGAATTTAGTAAATCATATATTTGAGCGACTTGTGATTTGGAAAATGATATTAGGAAGTTAAGGTAGTTAATCATATATTTGGAGGATTTGTGCTTTATGTCTTGGACAGCCCTGACTTCAGGTTCACCTGAAGGAGCTTCAACAATGGTTGCCTATCCAAGGGTTCTTTCATGGATTGGAGGTTCAGCGTACGGACTAGCTTTCTTGTTATTCTTCACTTCATTGCTTCTGGTCACACAACCAATTGGGCCTACTGTTCGTTGGAACTTGTATGGTGTTGATAATTTGCGGGAATTTAATTCAACGTCTTGGAGCAATAAAACAATTTGTGATTCTTTCAACTATGGTAATAACAAATATTTGAGAAAATTTGATGTAGTGGTGTCGGGGTTAAATGAAACTGAAAGTAATTCCCGACACAATGATGATGGAATTGATGATTCTTCTTCTATAAAGGCAGACTCAACAATGTCAGGGAACAATCAATCTGTTGTTGGCAGCATAGGTGGGATGGATGAGAATCAGACTTCGAAGTCTGATGATACAAATGACGTGTCTAATTTACAAGTGTATTCTGGTCCTTCAATTGTATCAGAAACATAGAAATCAGTGGATCAGCAAGGGCAAGAGGCCAAAGAAAATCCTACCTCTTCTAATGTTGCAAAGGGTGTTGAAAATGCTGAACCCGCTTCCCTGGGCTTAGTAAACAGTTCCAATATTATACAGCCAGGATTGGCTGTGCCATCTTCATCTCCTGCATCTGGTGACATAAGTAAGAGTGGTTCGGTTGATTCAGGTACCCCCAAATATTCTCTTTCCTTTTTGTGATCTTTATTTACTATCATTGTCGTTAGAAATATGCCCGCTTACCTTCTCAACTATTCATGTTGATTAGTACTTTCTTGTGTAATTAATTATGTCTAATATATAGACACTAATATCCCAGAAACTTCACTTAAATTAGATGTATATCTCTATAGACACTAAATTCTGATTATCTATATTTGTGGTTTTAATTTGTTCTTTTATTTTCTAACTTGTTATCTTGTTTGTTTGTTTGTTTGTTAGATATATTTAGTTGTCAACAATACGTGTACCATTTTGGGAAAATTACAGAAAAATGGTAATAAAAAGTATTTGCACTTGACATGGAAACTTTTAAAAAAACGTTGTGCCAGTTACTCAATTGTCCTCCAGCCCATTTCCCTCTTCCCTTTCTTCTCTCTCTTCCCCTCCCTTCCCTACCTCCATAAACCCTAATCTGTAGCCAGCCAACCCTTTCCGGCTACGATATCCCCTTCCCCACCTCCCCCCACCGCCGCCGACCACACCCCTGCCCTCATCCATCCACCTCTCCCCCACTGCTATTGCTTAAGAAAGTTCCTTCTCTTTAAAGCAAACACTGCACAATTTAGATAGAAAAGGTCAGTTTCAAGCGTTGGCAGAGTGTAGTTTTTCTTTTGGTCTAGAATGGGAACCGTACCGTAGTTCTAGTTTGATATATGAAAGAAGTTTGCAAGAGTCGAGCCAACCATGGGTGCCCTTAATCTTTTTTTAAAAGAGCACAATATGTATGCTATTTACTTTGCAAAATGCCATGTATGGTATTTGTTGGAATGTATCCCACATCGCTTGGAATTGCTCCATTTGTGCTAATTATAAGGCTTTCAGTTTTTCTATCCTTAATAACTAGGTTTTAAGGAGAAGTGTGAGCGCCGGCTTTTCAATTTGGTATCAGAGTTTGGTTGGGGTATGTCGTCGTCTAGGGGGTGTATTGGAATGTATTCCACATCGCTTGGAATTGCTCCATTTGTACTAGTTATAAAGCTCCAGTTTCTCTCTCCTTAATACTTGGGTTTTAAAGAGAAATGTGGGCTGGGCTTTTCAATTGTATTTTCTTGTCCACCCAAGTTGGGAAATGTGATCAATAATGTTTTGGCTGTCTACTGATTATAATCCCTTAAATGTTTGATTTGAACAAACGTAGGTTGGATCAGCAACCATATTTCACAATGAATGGTAGATGAAAGTGTTGCATATACCTTTGTTATTGTATGGATGATCAGTAAAATTTGGTTTAACCGCTTTCTTTATCCATGCAAATATGATATGTTCTAATCATCTGAATTGTTTAAATTGATTAATGGGTCTGCCACTTTACATATCAATTGTGAAGTCCCACATATATAAGATGTAGTGTGACACCATTTTCATAAAAGAAGGCTGGACACTGCTGAGGAAGATTAGGGTGAAAGTTGTTATCTCTTGCATTTTTCACTCATTACCTTCTCAAAACCTTAAAATTTTCATTTGCTTAGCTTGCCTTGGCCTTTGAAGTAAACACTCCTTGTTTTTCACATGGTTTTATGAAATTTCCTTTATCTCATGAAAAAAAGAGTCATTTGTTTCTCACTTGGGCATCCAATGTGATTGGTGACTTTTTTGTTTTTGCTCAAGTCTCAGATGGCTTCCAAATAATTGAAAGCCTTCGGTGCCACTTTTGACGAGGGTTTCCATTATCAAGTGTGGAATATTTGGGAACAATGTGTAAATTGAAGATTAAAGTGTTTTCTTCCATTCCGGTTATAGTTTTCAGTATATCTTGCTACTTGCAAGGACTAAAGATGTTCTAATTTTACCTACTCAGGAATGTTTCTTCTTTTTGTTAATCTACCTTATTCTTTCTTAGTTCTTGTGCATCTTATCATTTTCATTTCTGCACTCATCTTATGCAAAGTTTCTTGATTGCTCTAAACTTTGCATAAGATGTGTACCAAACATAGATATCACAAAGGGAGTACCTCATGTTTGAGCTTTAAAGAAGCACCTTATGCCACATGCACTCTTTTGTGGTGGACTTCGATGGAATTCTCCAGTTGTCTGTTATTGCATGCCAGAGAATCATCCACATTTTTTCCAAATGCTGATATTACAACAAATGTTTTCTGGAAAGTAACCTTTCATGGTCTCTAGGCACATGTGATTATCTTCTGGTGCTTATGCTATCTGCTTAATGATAGTTGAATGAACAATTCTCTTAGTTCCCTTTAATGACAATACCTTAATTCAATTCTCTTAGTTGAATGAACAACTCTCTTACTTCGCTTTAATGACAATTCCTTAATTCATGTTGTGTTGGTTTTTAGTCTTGTATTTCACTACTGTTATGCATGAAAAATCATAATGCAGCAGCTCCTTGGTTTGCTTAACAGGGAAGAATGGTGGACAATAAGCCACTGTGGAGATTCTAATTGTTATTCTCTGTGTATAGGGATGCATTTTTACATAACTCTAGCTGATGATGCTAAAATATATTAACAGTGGTTAACACTTCTTATAGTTCCTAGAGAAGAATCTTCCTTCTTATTACTTCTCTGCTTTCCTACTTGTGATGAATTCATTTTCCTGCCTACTTACTACCAAAAAAAAAACGATGGTTTTTACATAGATATTGCAGCAACGATGTTGATGGGAAGATTAAATTTTGTCTCTGATGTTTGTCTAGAAGTGGTTTTCCATAAAATGCATTTGTTTGTGCTTACCAGCACATGTTGATGCCTGAAGGATTTGTGACCTTACTAGCACCAACAAGGAACCAAGTATAGGGCCAGGTCATTTTGATGGCAGGCTGAAACATGTTTACTGATTTTTGTTAATAAATATTGTCACCCTGTCTGCTGATGATGAATTTCATGCGAACTTAGCTTTCCTGTCCCTTATGATGTTCTTTTTGGATTTTTTTTTAATTATTATTTTTTGGGATTGAAGCTTAGAATTTGCTCATCTGAGCATCTCTCTTTTCAATTCTGATGTGTATTAGCAGGTCTAGAGCTGCAGACTATTTTTATTTCTTACAAGTTGATTCTCTCCATAAGAACAATTTTTTTTATTATTTCTTGTTAAAACTCTTTCATTTGGTTTGTCCTTGGTTTCTATTTAGGCTGTGATCTGTACCATGGAAAATGGGTACATGATTCAACTGGACCATTATACACAAATGATTCATGCCCTGTGCTGACACAGACACAGAACTGCCAGGGAAATGGGAGGCCAGACAAAGACTATGAAAATTGGCGATGGCAACCCGACAAGTGTGACCTTCCAAGATTTGATTCTAAAAAATTTCTAGAGTTGATGAGAGGGAAGACATTAGCTTTCATCGGTGACTCACTTGCTCGGAACCAGATGGAATCACTGTTGTGCATCCTTTGGCAGGCAAGTATAAAAACTTTCTATAGTGATATAACTATACGAAAGGAATGCTGCTCCAAACTGGTGTTTGCTAGTTTGATAAGGTGGCCAATGCCCCAACCATATCCTGAGAGGATTTTCTCTGTATATTCCACAATTTGCATATGTGAATTACAAAATTTCCTTTCAGTTTGCTTGCAAGGCTGAGAACAAAATGGCTATTTGAGAAATTTTGCCCCATATCAGCTAACAAGAGTTTGGTTGCGCTTATTTGATTTTTTGATTGGTTACTTTGAAGTAGTCCAATTTTTTATTTGAGTAATATTTTGTGGGTTCAGTTTTGACAAAATTCTCTTAACTAGTTTCGTCATCTTAAGAACACTAAATTTCTATATGGATCTGAATAACATACTTATCCAATAATCAGGGTAATCTTTTCATTAGATTTCTTGAAATATTTGTTTTTTTAAGAGGAAAGAGTTTTACATATAGCTTGCCCATTTTGGATTTACAAGTGGGACAATATTGTAAAAGATTCACAGGGTTGCTTATTCCAGTTTTGATTATTGGACTGCAAGGTGTTTCTTTGGGAGAGATCCTCTCAATATTGAAAATGGGTATCAGCATATGGTTAGGTAGTTCACTAAAATATTAGTTAATATTTAGGTTGCAGTGTGAATGAAACATGTGTTGCAGAAATAAGAAAAACTAAAATTCATGCAACTACTTACATTGTACACTTCTCTAGGTGGTGTCAACATTTTAGATTGGAAGTTAGGCCTATCCACCTAGCTTTGTTGAAACATGTGCCAGGGTAGAATCTCTACTTTGCCAAATTGCATGGCTTGGCTCATATTTATTCTGCTTACTGCTTATGAAGGGCCTTGTTCAAGTTGTATATTCTTGTATTAGATGTAAAAGTCTAGTGCAGTTTGTGAGTGTTGAATGAAGGTATAGAATTGGTGTATCATGCCTGGCATGTAATAAATATCTTTTGACTTTTATTTTATTATTATTATTATTATTATTATTATTATTATTATTTTTTGCCTCTGGCTGTCAAATTCAAAGAAAGCATATTCTATTCCTAAGGCAATGAAATTCTCTTGTCTGCATTACTGCGTATTCATGGCGCATATATGTTGTATGTGATCAACATGAATAAAATAATTTTCTCTAAAGAACTTTCAAGTGAAAAAAAAATTCTCTAAAAATAAATTATTAGTGCTTGACCAGCCAAGATATAAATATACTTCATTAACTGGACAATTATTGAATTTATCTCTCATCAAATTCTCCAACTTTTATGGAATGTTCTTATTTGCATTAAACTTGCATCTGATTATTTTATTTCATGATTCTGCGATTCTTTCAGATCGAAGTTCCAAAATACCGTGGGAACAGAAGAATGCATCATTACTATTTCAGGTCAACGTCTACAATGATTGTCCGAAAATGGTCCGCATGGCTTGTCCATACAACACCTGAGCCATTTGATTTTATTCCGAAGGGTGTGGATAAGCTCCACCTTGATGCTCCTGATGAGCGCTTCATGGAATTCATCCCAAATTTTGATGTGATTGTCCTTTCATCTGGCCACTGGTTTGGGAAGCAATCGGTCTATATCTTGAACAATGAGATTGTGGGAGGACAGTTCAGGTGGCCAGACAAGAAATGTCCAACGAAAGTTAACCACATTGAGGCTTTTGGAATATCTGTTGAAACAATTCTCACTGCCCTTGCTACACATCCAAATTACACTGGTCTAACCATTGTGCGTTCTTTTTCCCCTCATCATTATGAGCGTGGGGAATGGAATACAGGAGGGTCGTGCACAGGAAAGGTAAAGCCCGCTTTAGATAGTGAATTAGTGGAAAATGGATATACAAATATAATGCACGAGAAACCGGTGGCAGGCTTTGAATGTGCGATCAAAAAGATGACAAACAAATCAAAACTGAAGTTTATGGACATCACAGGAGTCTTTGCATACCGCCATGATGGGCATCCAGGCCCATATAGGAGCACCGACCCAAATAAGATCACCAAACGTGGCCCCAATGGGATGCCCCCACCACAAGATTGCTTACACTGGTGTATGCCAGGTCCGGTTGATACATGGAATGAGCTGATGCTTGAAATAATTAGCAGAGAATTTGAGGGTAACCAGAGCCTTCGTTCCTGAGTCATACACTTGTATGTTGCAAACTAATCATCATTTGTCTGTCCGAAAAACTAGTAAGTTATGGCTAGGTGAGTGTTATCCCAGTCTGTGAATAACAAGCTTATTTTGTTGTTAAATTATAAAAATGTCAAATTGTATTAGCAGACATCTTTACTTCCATTCCTTTTTCAGCTCCATCAATGTATGTACATGGAAAAAAAGTTGAGCCGTTTTTGAATTACCATAATTACTATTGTCAAAATCTGTGTACCTACCGTGTGTTAAATTTCCCGTTCAGCTATGTAGAGTTATGCAGGTAATTTACCAGCCCTGGATGATCATTACCTGAGGCAATGTCTAAGAAAATAAACACAAAATGTTGGAGCCTACAAGGTGGTAATAAACAAGTTTTGATGCTTCTTGTACTTGGAATGCTTTTATCCTTCTCATGTCTCTCTCTATGCTTTATTTATGCTGTGCAAGGGTGCTATGTTTCTTCTCTGTCTCTTTCTGCTTTATTTCTTTTTCTTTTTCCTTTTTCTTTTATGGGGGAACTGTTGTTTGCTCTTCCATCTTTTTTTTTAATAATTATTTGTTCTTCTTCCTTTGTGGTAGCATGGAAAACTTTAGATTGTTTTAACTAAGTTTGCCTTTTCCCATGAAGGAATGGCAATGGGGCCGGGCCAGGTTTATGGTATCATGTCTCCGCCCCAACAAAGAATGGGGCAGGGAGGTGCCAGAATAATTTTCCACTCTTAAGAGGGGGCGACACTAATGAGAGATGATATGAATAAAAATAATTGATGAGTAATAGTTAAAAACATTCAAGATGACAGATAGAGACGTGAAAAATGAGAGAAGTGAATATTTTAATGTTTTAGTCTTACTATATTTTAAGTAAATCCCATCCCCAGGGCACTGGAAAAATGACAGAAAAATGGCTATAGATTGGTGAGTGTTAGCTTGAAATGTATTTTTTTTTATATATTATAATTCATTATAGATTGGTGAAACATATAATTATTTTTGTTCATTAAAAACTTTGCTGGCAAATATCTTTCGATGGTTATGATTTTTTTTCTTTTTTTTTGGCTATGACTACTGTGGAATCAAGTCAAATATTTGATAAAAAGGATAGTTTTAATAGTTTGTTTGTTTTTATTATTTTTATTCCCATCGAGGTGAAATATATGATCTTTTAGTGTCACAATTACTTTTGGGTGATTCACACTTATGTAGTAGCTCTCACAAAATCTTCCACCTTGTCACTATTTTGCCAATTTTCTTTCACTAATCAGGAGGGGGAGAAAAAGGAAGAGCCAACTTCTCTTTGCTGTTGTAGCCTTACGAAGTTTGCTGCTGACCTACACCTACACACAGATGAAACGAATGGTTTAAATTCCTTGTGGGTTAATTTGGAGTTCTTCAAATTGCTACAGTAAGATAATGTTCATCCTCACAATTAGGACCCAGATGTTTCTATTTATTTTTTTTTGAATGATGGAAATTTGTAATTTAATAATAATATCTGCACACACGTATGCACCTTTATTTATCTTGCTTGAAATTTTTTTTTTTTGGTTGGAGCTCATTTTCTGTTGTCTTAGTGTCGTGAATGTCCAACAATCTGGGCCGATTATCTGGGAAACAAGCTAAAAAGCAAAGACACAAAAGAGATGCGGATAAATAAAAAATAGATAAATTGTCTTGACATGAAAAATATTAAAGTTGCAACATGATTATCATTTGAGAAATGCTATTTATCACCAAATGTATTTCATTTATATTACCACCTACGTCATGTGTATAATCCGGTGATATATAGAAAGCCCTCTTAATTTATGTTGATAAATGATATTCATGAATTTTTGTAATCCTTATGGAGGAAGGATTAGATAATATACGTGTCATTGGTGGACAAGGATCTTAGTTTTCTTGTCATCAATTCACATAAAATATTTACAGCGAATGGCTTGTGGACTTCGTATGTGTCTTTGGTTGCCTTTTTGGGTTCTTGACTTTCTTCTAAGATAGTAAGCATTAGTTCATTTTATTATGCTTCATGCACATGCATGGGAGCTTTTAAACTTGAAAAGTCATTAATTCATAGTAACTTATCCAATTTTATAAATTTTGGGAGCAACCAAACTGAGGCGTTTCTTACCATCTCGAGCAAAAGTTATTTGACGTCTTCACTTCTAGGATGGTAAATTTGTTGTTTGCGGGTGGGGCATCTTTGCGTGGAAGAAAGAGTGGAGGTCATCATACATGTATGATACCTATTGATTTAACTTTGGAGTTGACAATGTGGAATCTTGTCAAGTATAGGAACATCCCCTTGCACACACCCCTTATATAAAAGATATACGTTCGACCCTTAAATGAAGGGGTTAGGAGTATCTTCACTGGTAATTGAGGGCTTTTCTTACCAAAGATTTATGTAGCGCAGTTTGATGATTTTAGGTGGAATTTTCAAGAAAGAATATTCTGACAGTCGATGACAGAACTATGCAGAGACAATGGGGGCCCGTGGCCCCTCTGCTCATGTGAAGAATGTGAAGCATAGTGTTTAAACTCTGATATATTTATCATTTTATACATATATGGCCCCTCTCCTCATTTACCATCTACGAACTCTTTTGTCTTATCCCAAATCAAAGAGCTCTCTATATGTTTGTTCTTTACCTTTATTCCTTGGTTGGACTTATTATTAATTTATGTTGAAATATTCTTCTATGTTAAAATATCTTCTTATCAATCAATTTATCTTAACAATAATGTTAGCTTTATCATATTTTTATATAATAGTGTGTTTATTACCTCATTTGTGAGTGCAACATGAATGTAATGGGTTTCATATCTCATGTCTATCTTCAATGCAATGCTAGCACATAAGATGATAAGAATAATAAAAAAATAAGATAAGTTTAGTATTATTTTTGTTTTAATTGATTTATTTTTTAAAAAATTCTAGTCAATAGGCAATGTAGAGGTGATTATGGTTGGTGTGCAGATGTTTTTGATTTGTTGTTAGGACCTTCATATATCATTTAAGTATGTCTTGTTTTTGTCCTAAAATTTGCATTATCCACTGCTACATCTAATCTTCTATTTTTGATCGGTTTTGTCTGGAGCCTCATCTGTAACACTATTGTAAAATCTTCACCCACCATTTAATGGCCCCCCTTGGGCAAAAGTCTCTTTCCGTCCTTGCCAATAGTTGTACTCATTTTCATGAGAAGTAATCTTCAATTTGTTCAATTCAAATCCTGTGATAAAGATGTTGTGTTGATTCATAAAGATCTTCCCTGATTGTTATGTCTTATTTTTATGAGTTTTGAACTCTGGACATTCCAACTTGCTTAAGCCTCCAATATACTGTTCAGAACACTAATTGATTGATGTTCTGATTGTGAGGCTTGTTAGTTGCCTCCCAAAAGCCCATCCTAAGGAATGCAATATATTGGAACCATAAAATGTAGAGAAGGCATGCTATATTAATGCATCAGATGATCCTTTGTCTTTGTTTCATTACTTGAAAAGAAAAGGAGAAATTGCATTTCAGTGGAGCAGTGGAAAAAGAATTGCATTTTCATGATACTGCAACTCTCCTATGCAAATTCATTCTCGTGCATGGTGCAACTCTTCCTGTGTCAGAGTTGCACCCAAAAAAAAAAAAAAATCCATTTGTAGTTAATTTCTTTCCACTGCTCCATGTATTTGCAATTTCCCCAAAAGAAAAAGCTACTTATCAATTTTTGTCTGTGGTTGTCATATGTGTGTGTGTTCAGGGTAGTAGTGTGCAAGTGATAGTCGTACTTCCTATAGATTCCTCTCTTTTTCATTGCATTTCTTTTCTAGTTGAACTTCTTCTAAAAATAAAAATAAAACCTTAAAAAAATTTTAAACACCAGAAGCCTATGAATTGTCCTTAGTTTATCACTGTTTTAATCACATAAAATAATCAGCCAAGTGTGTCATGGAATTGCACTGTCTTTGTTAACAATAAGTCAATTTTGCAGGCTGTGGCAGGTTTCATGTCTCAGGTAATGGGAGTAGCTGTATCTTTTAACTCATCGCAACTAGTATTAACATCTGGTGTGAATCCTGCAATCGACATACTCTGCTTTTGTTCGGCAGACCAGGGGAATGCATTTCTCATTCCCACACCATACTACCCAGGGTAATATTGCTCTTCTGATTTTAAAGAATTTCTCAGTAATAATCTATTTTGCTCATCTATAAACATCAATTGATAAACAATTTTTCATTCTATTATTTCATTGTAAGATAATTTTTGTGAAACTTAATCAGAAAAGCTATATGCAGCTTTGATAGGGATATAAAGTGGCGAATAGGAGAAGAGCTAATTCCTGTTCCCTGTCGCAGCTCCAACAATTTCATTTTAAGTATCACGGCTCTTGAACAAGCATTCAATCAAGCGAGAAAACGTGAACAAAAAGTTTGTGGAATTATCTTCTCAAACACTCTACAGCCTGTTGGCAATCTGCTGACTCGTGAAACACTCTACAGCCTCTTAGAATTTGCCAGAGATAAGAACATCCATATCATATCTGATGAAATATTTGCAGGGTCCACCTATGGAAGCGAAGACTTTGTAAGCATGGCCGAAATTCTTGACTCTTGAAGATTTTGACAAGAACCAGGTTCATATAATATATGGGCTATCCAAAGATTTTTCCCTTCCAGGATTTAGAGTTGGGGTAATCTATTCCGAAAATGAAAATGTTTTGACAGCTTCCAAAAGGTTGGCGAGATTTGCTTCAATTTCAGCTCCAACCCAACGGCTACTAATTTTGATGCTGTCAGATATGCAATTCATGCAGGAATACATTGATATCAATAGAAAGAGGATACGATCCTTGTATGATTTGTTTGTGGCAGGTTTGAAACAACTAGGGAAAGGGATTGAGTGTGCAAATAGCAGTGGGGGTTTATACTGCTGGGCTAATATGAGCAAATTAATTTGACCTTACAATGAGAAAGGGGAGATTGAATTATGGGATAAACTCTTGAGCATAGCGAAGATCAACGTAACTCCTGGGTCAGCTTGCCACTGCATTGAACCTGTTGTTTCACTACATTATCGGAAAATGATATTCCCATAGTTATGAAACGAATTAGTAAGGTTGTAGAAATTTGTACACGTACTTGAAGTGACTTGAACTTGTGGAGTTTAAGATATGATGACATTGCTCTATGAGAAATCACGATTAGGGTGTTTGATTGAGCATAGCGAGCCACCATTACTATGTCGGAGCCCTTGCAGATTTTGAAATTTGTTCATGGTGGTCATTGAAATTCATTCGTTCATTATGGAACTTCTAAATAAAATAGTTACGTTCTCATGACTCAGCATTGAAAAGTGACAATCTACAAAGTGATGGTTGATGGAGAGACAGATAATTGCGGGGTATTTTGAACTGTAAGGCAGGAGGATCTCATTTTCCGACATCAGTTTCAGTTGTATCTGCCTCTTCCACTTTCTCTGCAATCTTCTAGTCCCGTTGTTAGTTCCAGAGATGCAGCATTGAACTGCATTCTTCATAAACTCCTGCAATTGTTACAATCAGATGAGCATAGTTGTGCTCTCAAATACCATATGCATAACAGGAGGTGTTTGCATATGATTGTTATTTCATGTCATTAGGATGTAAAACAGAATCAATGAAAGACAGATTTTTGATCTCTTGCTTTTTATGACATCTTACTTCTGTTCATATTATGCCCTTCTGCTTTTATGATTATGGAAACCATTTATGTGCAGGTATTAATCCGAACATTACCATAGGGACATTCTGTCTCCGTGTTTGAATAGCTTTCCTTTGGTAACTTCTTCTTCGACTCATCATTATTAGATCTCCTAGTGTTGGTGGCCTTCTTAGTAAATTGCTTTTACAATCAAAATATGTACTCTGTACTTTCATTGGAAGTATAAGAAGAGCTCTTTTCGGGGCCGCCGAACTTTTCAAGTGAACTTGAATTGGGTGGAAATAGGGACTCCAAGAAAGATGCTCCAACTGGGCTGCTTGTTCCTGTTGCATAGCTGCCTGTGCTGCTTTCTGTTTCAGAAGCTGGTGAACAGCATCGGAAGCAGCCACAGCTAATAAAAGATGATTGGTTAGCGGAGATGGAGTCGAGCAAGAGGATTCATCGGTTTCAAAACCGAATGCTTAAAGATCTGGTTCCAAAATCTCCTCACAAGGAACTTCATCACCACAACTACCATGCTCATCATCATCATTTTCCGGAGGGGCAATGAGCTGTTGTGGTAGGAGCGGAATTTCTGCTTTTGATGGTGTCAGGGAAAGCAGGGAAGTGGTTTTTCGGGCTTTTCCTCCCATTTGAAGGGAACCGAGGCAACAAGCTTGACTTGGAGGTGGTGGTGGTGCAGCTGGATGAACTGTTTGGGTGGCGTGTTTCCAGTCTTTTTTAGGTGTTCCTGATTTTTCTTCCCAAATGAATGGAACAGACACTGATTGTCTGATTTGCTTTAGGTTTTGATGCACCACCGAGAGTGAGTTCTCAATCGCTGTGAGTTAAAATTTAGAAGTCCATAGCCATATATTCTGAAGTGGATTAGAAACATTTTCTACTAAACCTCCTACATCCTAACTGATGCACCATATTTATGCCTTGATGATCTGCTTCACCTGCTCTCTGATTCCAATTTCCTGAAGGTTTTTAGAGGTTGCCTCTTTTTGTTTTTGTTTGTTTTGTTATTATTATGTGTTTGGCTGACAACCATCCAATTGCTCACTGGTAGATGCAATCCAACCCAGGCCCTTATTTGTATGAATACTGTTAAACAATATGACATGTGACCTAGTGACTAAAGGTTGAATATAAAAAAGCTGCATTTCGGGATTAATTTTTAAAGGTCTGATGTTGCAACTTTCACTGGGGCATAAACACCCTTAGATTTAATCGATGAATGTAGTTTGCAGGTTATTGCATATATTTAGAATTTATTCACAGGGTCTCATAGGGTTTGAGAGTTATCATCTTAACTTAAGAGAGCATTTGAGTTTGGTAAGCTTATTTCGGAACAAATTTCGGTGATTTGAACCGTTCATTTTTTAAGACTTGTTATGTAGAATATTCATATAAAACATTAAGATGATTAGACATCAGTAACTATATGTTTGAAACATATTTGTTTTAAAAAAATAAACGACAAATATAATTTCAAAAATAGTCATCTATTTTTTGTAATGCAAATTTGATTCAAATATATAGTTATTAATGCTTAATAATCTTAATTTTTTATATGAATATTCTACTCAATATGTCCTAAAAAGTGAACAATTCAAAACACCAAAATCAATCCTAGAATGGGCCTATCTACCAAGCTTAAATGCTCTCTCAAATTGAGTTCACCAACTTGAGAGAAGCTGAACTAAATTGAGTTCACCAACTTGAGAGAAGCTGAACTCTCAGTTATATGAGTGAATCATACATAAAATAGTGTTTTCCCCTTTTAGGTGTCACATTTTAGAATCTTACAATTTTTTCTCAATAAATCATATCAACATGTCTTTTTCTATTTACATATAGAGTTTTATTGTTCTTATCTCTTACTACTTTGACAAACCAACCACAAATCCAATTTAAATTTCTCTAACTTCACTATTTTTACATGGACTCTATTTGGTGAGAAATACTTATGAACCCAACTTGATTTTTACATGAAATCTAATTACAAATCTTATATGGATTATACTTTGATGGTACAAAATCTCCCCTATATTATTCTATACAATCACAATGTACAGGAGGAAAAACTTGTACAACAATGACACTCCTGAAAAAGCTTTGAACTTTGGATTTACTACTTAGGTTACATCGTCAATTGCTGGCCGATAAGTTTTTTTATGTTTTGGCAATTATATTACAGATGATAAATCACTTTACAGATAAAGTTATCGTTGTGAAACGAATCAATTGGTTGTGTCATGAACCTGAGGTGAATCATAACCCTTTTAAAGACTAAAATTATTATGGTTATATAGATTTTGTGTCTGATTCTCTTTAAAGACTGAAATTATTAAGGTTATAGAGTTTTTTTTGTCTAATTTTGAATTGATCACTGTTTATGATTTGTAAGTGTAATTTTTTATGCATCAATGTGAATAACTTTTCAGTAACGTGGTCTCACTGATATAACCTTTCAGTCAAACCACTTTAAGCACTTTTTTGCAAAATAAAATAGTTAAATATTGTTATATAAAAATATTATAACGGATTATAATAAAATACCACTTGAAACATAATTAAACAGAACACTTAGGGTCAGTTTGGTAACGTTTACGTTTTCAGCTTATATTTACACAAATTTTATAAATTGATTTTTTGTTTATTTTTTGTTTATTTTTAGAAAAACATAAACTACAAACGCATTTAATAATTGACAAAATGTTTAAAAAAATTTAAAAATATAAAAAATAGTGAGAAATGGCAAGTGGTGGCAAGTTACAGCGGAAGTTTTTTTTAGGTGTTCCTGATTTTTCTTCCCAAATGAATGGAACAGACACTGATTGTCTGATTTGCTTTAGGTTTTGATGCACCACCGAGAGTGAGTTCTCAATCGCTGTGAGTTAAAATTTAGAAGTCCATAGCCATATATTCTCAAGTGGATTAGAAACATTTTCTACTAAACCTCCTACATGTGGCGGTTGGTGGTGGGTGGATGGGTGACGGTGGTGGGTGGTAGGTGGTAGCGAGTGGGTGGTGGTGGGTGGTGGATGGTGGTGGCAGGTGGTGGATGGTAGTGGTAGGTGGGTGGTGAGTGATGGTGGCAAGTAGGTGGCGGGTAGTGGTGGCGGGCGGTGGATAGTAGTGGCGGGTGGTGGGTGGTGGTGGGTGGATGGTAGGTAGGTGGTGGTAGCGAGGGGTAGGTGGTGGTAGTGAGTGGGTGGCAGGTAGGTGGTGGCTGGTGGTGGCTAGTGGGTGGTGGTGGTGGTGGTGGCGGAAGACGGTGGTGGAAAATGGTGGCGGGTGGTGGCTAGCGTTGGGTGGTAAAAAAAAAAAAAAACTCAAAACTCAAAACAGAAACACATTTTTTGAGTTTATATTTCTTGGCCAAATTTATAAACTAAGACCACTGATTTATAAATCAAAAATTTACTAAACAATTTTTTATTTGAATTTTTAAAATTTTTGTAAATATAAACAGAAAACTGAAAACGTAAGTGTTACCAAACAGCACCTTATTAATCAATCTTATTAACTAAACTTATTTACTTACGGGTTCTGATTGATAAATTTATTACTGTAAATTTATTTACAAAAACAAGAGAGACTAATAAATTTATCACTTGATAAATTTATCAATAAAACTTAATGGATGATAAGTCCCAAAAGTAGAACTTATTGGTAAAGACCTGATGCACGACTTTAGGCATAACAAAAAACATAAGGAATTAGCGATCACCTTTTCTATTGCTAACCAAAATAATACATCATAAGTGATAACTAATTCATAATTTGTGTATTATACATTTTTTATTATATTTAATCTTTTTCACCTACAGAAAAAATATATATATTGATACAAGTAGAATATATGGTTTTTGGTAGATTTATTAACATGAATGAGGATTTGATATCAGATTGAGAATACACCTTCTTCTTCTTCTTTTTTAATTTTGAATGAAATTATCTTTATGAGTATTTTATATAGGACCACACATAGTGACAAATTTTCAACACTTATTAGCAAATCTGTTTGTATTTGATTTTTAATTATTAAGATTTTTTACACATAAAATATTAAGACTCAAAATTAATTTTTCGCACGGGTCACCTATTAGTTCAACATATTATGTGATTGATGAATATTAATAATAAATTTTTAAAAATTAATTATAAAACTATTAAAGGACAAGTCATATTTTATGTGGCATGTTCATAAAAATAAGAATATTTAAAGGATGTATAGTAAAACTAGAGAATATAATGTACATATTTGTAAAATGGCAAGACTAATACCAATTAAAGGTAAGTTGAGAGACAACATGTTATAATTATTATAAATAACTTTTAGGCACATTTAAAAATTTAAAAAAAAATTGTAAAAAAAGAAAAACTTGGAATTATATTTGAGTTTGAAAACCATAACAAGTGTAATCTTTGATACAAAATAATACTGAAAAAGGATTCATATATTAGTTTAATATGATGTGTATCTATTGCCATGAGATATTTTTAGACGCGTCAGGATCCTCTGGAGTAGAAATTCTGCAGTGATCTCCTAAAGTAAAAAAAAAATTGTAAAAAAAGAAAAACTTGGAATTATATTTGAGTTTGAAAACCATAACAAGTGTAATCTTTGATACAAAATAATACTGAAAAATGATTCATATATTAGTTTAATATGATGTGTATCTATTGCCATGAGATATTTGTAGACATGAGTAATTGCATTATATGAATGGCACAATAAAAGAGGCTGCACACCAACCCTCCATTGCCCATGTGATCTCTTAGAGATCTCAACAATGAAATTTTATACCTATGTCAGTTATGATAATGGCCTCCTGTTAGGAATATCGAATTTTTTATTAAATAAATAATTGAATATTTTATGAAAATATCTTATATTTAAGTGAAGTATTTAATTATTTGTTTGATAAAAAATTTAAAATTTATAATATTTTTATATATAATTTGTGATAAAAATTTATTATAATGTTAATTATAATTTATTTATTTATTATTAAGTTTTATTAAGAATACATTAAATGGTATTTATTAACTCTACTATTATAGAAAGTATAAAATCGTAATAAATGTACAATATTATAATAATTACTTTTTTTTTACGAGACTAAAATATCATTTTGTGCATTTTTTTTTATTTTATCTTTTATTTATTTATTATTATTTATGAGAGGGAGATTTACGCCGGACAAGTACGGTCGAGCTACTGTAACGCAAGTTATAACGGACCTTGCGAGAGCCGGACTATTTTGCTCGGTCGGAGTGGTTCCCCGGCCCGTTACGCCGGGCCGAGCTAGATTTGTCGACCGGAGCGTGGAGTCATGCGTGTGCCAGGCCGAGCTGTGATTCAGCTAGGCATTCGGTTGGATCCGCAATGGTGCGTCTGGACCGAGCCAAGCATGGCCCGAAATGAATTTAGACCGGGGCGAAGGCCTGTACGCCTCATGGCCAGTCAGTTTAGAAGGACCGACTTCTTACAGCTCGGCCGTATTGATCATGGTTGTGTTTCTTCCCAAGGGATAAGTTGGTCATGATATCCCGGTTGGGTGTGCCACCTGGACCAATGATGTGATGGAGGGGAAATCTACTCCTGGCACGCGTCAATACCGTTTGGCAGTTCCACACATGTTGTTTGGAGGTTTTAGCCCTGATACGCGTAGGGTAGTGAGAGGGGAGCACTGCTACCTGTCCAGGGAAGGACAGCAGAGGTAGTGCGCGCACAATCCCTGAGGCTGCATGGCCAGCCCAGAAAAAGGAAGAATGGGGGATGTTGGAGGTAAGCAATCTGAACAATTCTCTCTCTCTAAAAAAAAGTGCTCTCTTCTTCTTCTTCAAGGGTCTGACTTGATCGTCGGAGGGTCTATCCGGCAACACACCGCCGGGCAGCTCACCATTTCTCTGTTTCCAGGTCAGGTGTCGTTACGTGAAGCTTGAGTTCAAGGAGTACGGAAAGCAAAGGATATTTTACCCCCCGTACAATTGGCGCCGTTTGTGGGAAAACTTTGATACACAAACCTTGCTCTTCAAGCTTTTTCGACCGTGTCCATGGCTAACAACGATGAAACTCCACTGTCCGTCATCGATGGTGTCATGCCAGAGTTTGTTCGACAGAGAGAAGGCCCCCCTGCTATTCCAGCCATAGCGGGCTTGGAGACCTTTTCGAGAGGTGCGCGAGACAAAAGCGCAAGGAGTATTGATCGCTCGAAGAGTCCGGAGGGCCGTCGACAACGGAGGAAGTAGCATGCACAGCGCCTGGAGCACAAACTTAAAGACCAGGACGTCCTCATTCGCAAGATGGCGGCTGAAATTGAGGTGCTGAAACGCCAGATCAAGGGGAAGGGTGTTACTGGAGAGGGCGGCCTCAATGAGCGCACCCCGTCTCCTTGTTCTGGCAGTCGCCGCCAAGAAAGAATGCACTCTCTCTATCACCAGAAGCTATGGGGTCAGGGACTCCAACCCACAGGTGGGGAAATCTCACACTCGCGATAGCACCTACCGTCTCTCACGCCCATCGTCGACATCGCAATACTCATTTTCCGCCCGTTCGGGAGACCTGAGGGATGTGTTGGAGGAGAGGGCTCGCCGTAGGGAGACTCAGAGATTACCGGCATTGCAGAGGCTAAGCTCCCAGACCCGTTGTAATGAGGAAGTGGTAATGTCAGCACCTAGAGTGGTGGCCCCAGCGCTTGTGGACAAAGAGCTAGTGAGACTTACAACTACACCACTGTCTCCAGAAATCGAGAGTACACCACTCCCTGCCGGATTCCACCAGCCTAAGTTCACGTTGTACGACGGCAGAACGGATCCGTACATGCACGTGATTCATTACTGGCAAGTAATGGCTGGGCACCGGCGCAATGACGCCTTGATGTGCCTCATATTCCGAGCAAGTTTAGGAGAGCTGGGCTTGAAATGATTCGAAAGGCTTCCGGAGGGGAGTATCGAGGGATGACAGCAACTAGCGGAGGCCTTCGTCACCAGATTCAAAACCAACAGTTGAACGCCAAAGGAGGTCGACCATCTCCTAGGCGTGAAGATGGAGTCTGGAGGTTCGCTGAAGGCGTACAATGCGAAGTACTGGGAAACTTACAATGAGATCCTTGACTGCCCTACCAATCTGGCGATTACTCAATACAAGCGTGGTCTCCCAGTCGGACATAGGCTACGAGATTCGCTTACAATGCACCAGCCCACAACCATGGAGTCCTTAATGCAACAGATCAATGAACACATCCTTGTGGAGGATGATGCTGCTTCAGCAGCTGATAAGGCTAATCCGGTCGCGGCGGACAGAAGAATGGCGGGGAAGGTTCACTTGGTGGGGCAGGAGGACAACCGCCCAAACAACCGGTCAAAAGATCAACGTCGTGGCTCAAACCGCGATGATAGAAGCAAAGGTCGCAGAAACGACCGAGCTAACGCTCCTCGCGATGAAGAGGAAAATGCCAAGAGAAAATTAAAAGTGTGAACCGGTATCACCACGGTCTTTAAAATCCCTATTTACCGCATCCTGAGTGAAATCCGAGGTGAACCTTTCGTTCGTTAGCCAGTCAAGTTGGGGAATACACAGAGGGGCTTCAACTCAAGATATCGCTGCACCTTCCATGAAAAACAGGGGCACTGGACGGAGGACTGCTTGCCGCTCAAACAACATTTGGAGGGGCTGGTGGCGGCGGGACATCTGGACCAATACATAAATGAGGGTATGAAAGCCACTCCACTGGGACAAACCGAGCCAAACGGCCTAGCCGCCCTGGACGCAGCGCCACAAGGCGTAATCAATGTCGTTCATGGCATCATTGAACTGGCACGGGTCTGCGAGCTGAGAGAGATGATCAAGAAAGCCGAGCACATAAGGGAGGTGCTCTCCGTTCAACCCGCTGTGAAGAAAGGAAAGACTGAAGAAAAAGATATCCTTACCTTTTCAAGTAAGGACTTAGAGAGAATTCAAGTGCCCTACAATGACGCCCTAGTAGTGACTCTTCGCGTCAAAGACTTCGACATCAAAAGAATTTTGATTGACCAGGGGAGTTCAGTTGAAATCATGTATTATGACACGTTCAAACAAATGAAGTTGGAAGACAAGGACTTAGCCCATGCAACGTCTCCTTTGGTTGGCTTCAACTCTCAACCAAAATGGCCAATAGGAAAGACCATATTACCGGTCAAAGCGGGTTCAGTCATGAAGCAAGTAGAGTTCTGGGTGCTTAAGGTCTCATCCACCTACAACTTAATCTTGGGCAGGGGCTGGTTGCATGCCATGCAAGTAGTAGCGTCGACCTACCATCAGGTTATGCGCTTCCTGGCACCAACCGGGCAGGTAAAAGAGGTTTGGGGAGACCAGGTAATGGCAAAACAGTGCTTTGTTATGGTGAACGGCAGCTGAGCCGCCAAAGGCTTCGTTCAAATGATAGAGGGCCCGGAGGGAAAGGAAGTCCTAGAAGATGTAGGAAAAAAGGCCGAGGAGAAATCAGTCGAAGATTTGGTGGAGGTGCGCATCAACGAGAACGATCCAACTAAGTTCTTTCTTTTGGGATCATCCTTGTCCAGCGCCGAGCGACTCGAATATGTCGATTTCTTGGTTTCCAACATAGAAGCTTTTGCATGGATGCCTTATGATATGTCTGGCGTCGATCCTAGCTTCATTTTCCATCAGTTGAACGTCTTCCCAAATGCACGGCCGGTCATCCAGAGGACAAAACGCTCGGCTTTGCACCATGCCGAGATAGTAGCGAAGGAGGTCAAGAACCTGCTAGAAGCAAATGCGATAGAAGAAGTACAATACCCAAGGTGGATCTCTAACACGGTAGTAGTGCCGAAGAAAAATGGTAAATAGCAGGTGTGCGTTGATTACAAGACAGTCAACCATGCGTGCCCAAAGGATAGCTTTCCCCTCCTAAGAATTGGCCAGCTGGTAAACTTAACCGTTGGCCACCAGAGGTTTAGCTTCCTGGATGCGTATCGGGGCTACCACCAGTTAGCTATGTATGAACTAGACCGAGAAATCATTTTATTCATCACTCCAAGAGGCCTGTATTGTTACAAAGTCATGCCGTTCGGACTGAAAAACGCCGGGGCAACTTTTTAGAGGATGGCAACCAAGATGTTCGCTTCCCTTCTGGGTCGCACCATGGAGGCTTACATCGATGATATGGTGGTAAAGAGCAAGGAAAAGTCTCAACACCTCGCCGACCTAGCAGAGATGTTTGCTACACTTAAACATCACAAGCTGCGTTTAAATGCCTCCAAGTGCGCCTTCAGAGTTGGCACTGGAAAGTTTCTGGATTTTTTGGTTACGAATTGGGGAATTAAAGTCGACCCTTCCCAAATCAAGGCGATACAAGAGCTGGAGCGCCCAAACTCCACGAAGGACGTGCAACATCTTGCCGGGATGGCAGCTGCGCTAAACAGATTTATAAGCCGGTCTTCAGATCGTTGCAGGCCCTTCTTCAAAACTTTGAAGGCCAAGTTCTTCTGGGATGACAAATGTGACCGTGCGCTAGTGGATCTGAAAGTATACCTTTCCACAGCACCTATCCTAGTGACACCGTGACCGGGCGAAGAACTGTATCTCTACTTGGCGGTCTCTCAACATGCGGTGAGCGCCGTCCTAGTCCGTGCTGAAGGTACCCAACACCTTCCCATCTTCTACGTAAGCAAGACCTTGCTCCCGGTTGAATCAAGATATCTGCCGCTAGAAAAATTGGCCCTGGCCTTGGCCCTGATGATGGCTTCCAGAAAACTGGCGCACTATTTTCATGCCCACACAATAGTTGTGCTAACTGAGTTTCCACTTAAGGTGCTCTTTGAAAAGGCAGACTTTACCAGGAGAATTTTGAAATGGGCCGTAGAATTGGGGCAATACGGCATCAAGTTCCAACCGCGTACCGCAATCAAAGCTCAAGCTCTTACTGACTTTGTGGCAGAATTTGTCCCTAGAATGCATCATGTTTGCCCGGTTGATTTAGCTAGCGCGGATTTGGTGCAGCCCATGGTTCAGGCAACTGGGAGAAGGGGCGAATCACAAATAGAAGAAGGGTAAATGGAAGCCGACATGAAAAGAGACCAGAATGAACCGACTAGTACCTTAGAGTTGAGGAGCTCCTAAAACCCATCCGACTGCTGGAAGTTGTTTATCGGCGAAATATGGAAGCTATTCGTCGACGGGGCCTCCAACAGACATGGCGCCGGGCTGGGTATCGTGCTGACTTCCCCGAACGGGCTGGTTATTGAGCAAGCAGTTACGCTCGGCTTCCCGGCGTCCAACAATGAGGCGGAATATGAGGCCCTCCTTACCGGATTGAGAAGTGCATTAAGAATGAAATCGTCAGCCCTTGTGGTATTCAGCGACTCCAAGCTGGTGGTTAATCAGGTCTCTGAGGAGTACGAAGCCAGGGATGAAAGAATGGCCAAATATCAGGCACTGGTATGCGCAGAAATCAAAAAGTTCGCCGCAATAAGAGTGGAACAAATCAACCGCGAAGAAAACAACACAGCTGACAAACTGGCCAGCCTTGCATCCATGTAAACAACTTTCCCCAATCCTTTGATGATAGAATTCCTACCTCGGCCAAGTATTGAGGAGCTAGAAGTGTCCGAAGTACTCTGTGCTGACTTGGGACCATCCTGGATGTACCCCATCATCTCCTTCCTAAAAGATAAAATCCTACCAGAAGAAAAGAAGGCGGCCAACAAAATCTGGGCTGAATCAGAGCAGTTTTGGCTCTCTCCATCTGGGGCCTTATACAAGAAGTCTTTTACTAGGCCGTACCTGAAGTGCGTCCACCCCGACAAGGTGGAAGTTTTCCTCTATGAGATTTATGAAAGCATCTGCGGGAGTCATATTGGAGGAAGGTCTTTGGCTTACTGAGCAATTTCCTAAGGTTATTGGTGGCCGTGCATGTAGGCGGACGCGCAGAAATACGTTCACAGGTGTGAAAAATATCAAAAATTGGCTCACCAAATCCACCGGCCGGCCAGAGAGCTGCTCTCCCTTACAAGTCCTTGGTCGTTCGCGCTTTGGGGGTTGGATATTGTGGGACCACTCCCAACAGCTCCGGGAAATCGTAAGTTTTTCATCGCTACTACCGACTACTTCACTAAGTGGGTTGAGGTCGAACCGTTGGCAACCATAAAGGAAAAAGATGTGAAGAGGTTTGTTTAACAAAATGTCATCACTCGCTTCGGTATACCGAAGGCCCTCATCTCAGATAATGGCACCCAATTTGATGGGAAACTTTTTCGCAGATTTTGCGAGGAGTTAAAGATTGAGTTCTACAACTCAACACCGGCCTACCCTCAGTCAAACGGTCAAGCAGAAGCCTCAAACAAGACCATCCTGGACGGGCTGAAGAAACGGCTAGAGAAGGCCAAAGGGAAGTGGGCTGAAGAACTCCCCAATGTGCTCTGGGCATACCACACCACGCCAAGACGCTCGATCGGGGAAACACCATTTGCCTTGGCCTATGGCATGGAGGTCGTCATTCCACTGGAAATCGGCACGCCAACCATCCGATCTGAGAGTTTTCAGCCGGGCTTGAACAATAAAACAGTGGCCTTGGAACTTGGCCTAGCTGAAGAAAGAAGGGAACGGGCTCTGATTCACATAGCAGCCTATCAACAAGAACTCTCCAAAAAATACAACAAGGCTGTGCATCCAAGGCTATTCAAGATCGGGGACTGGGTCTTGAGAAAGGTGATGGGCAACACGGTAATCCCTGGCGAAGGCAAGCTTGGTGCAAATTGGGAAGGTCCGTATAAGGTGACGCGCCTAGCAGGCAAAAGGGCATACCATCTGGAAGACTTAGATGGTAAAGCTATCCCCAGACCATGGAATGCAGCTAATCTTAAGATTTTTTACTTTTGAAATGTAATCGTTTTTATTCCTTAGCCTTTTGAACCTTTAGCCTTTTGGCATTTGATATAAATCACTGACATGTAATGAAAGATAGCCCTACTTTTTTCTTATATTATGTGTTCATGTACAATGACATCACAAGGATATTGGGCCACTATGGATGCCAGGGGCAAGGAGACCAACTTGCACTAGGCCAAGCTGATTTTTCCTCGCCGGTGTGGAGACAGGTCGTACAAACAGTTGGTTTTCTGCCCAACTTGCATAAGGGCCGAGCTGATTTTTCCTCGCCCAAAATGAAATGTTGGTGTTTTGCCCAACTTATAAGGGCCGAGCTGATTTTGCGCACCCAAGTGAAATGTTGGCGTTTTGCCCAACTTATAAGGGCCGAGCTGATTTTGCGCGCCCAAGTAAAATGTTGGCATTTTACCCAAATTGCAAAGGGCCGAGCTGACTTTGCTCGCCCGTGTAAAATGTTGGCGTTTTGTCAAACTTGCAAAAGGGCCTGTAAACAACCCATTTTTGACCGTCCTCGAGACTTTGTTGTGCTTGCAGGTACACCCAACAACTAGTTCGATTGCTCGCTGAGTACTCGACTGTCGCGGCGGAACATCATCGGTTCGAGCTTCCCGGACCCTATATCCTTTCTGCTCTTTTTTTGGACCTTGACTAGGTCCTGTCAGAGTAGAACTTTTGGTGCACTGCCGGCCATGGCATGTCACTGCCAGCCATTGCCTTGTTCCTGCCAGCCACTGGTGAAGCCCTGCCGGCCATCAGTGAGCCACTACCGGCCATTGCTGATGGCCGGCACCCCCCCTATCTTAGCTGGTTTTCCTCCAGATCTTTTGAGCCAGCTGGATTTTTGTTTGCTCCCCTCCATACACGTGTATGGAGGGATGGAGGTCTTGCAAAGCTTCTTGAAGAAGCTTTGGCTTTTCATTCCTCTATATAAGGAAGAAACCTCTTCCTTAGCCAGAGGTTCTGGGTTTTGGAAGGGCAAAACCTCTCTTTCTCTCTATATTGCTTGAGTTTTGTGCTTAGAAATTGGATTTCCTTGCACTTTTACACTACAACACCTAGATATATACCACCACCATTGAACCAAGCTTCTTGGGAGGTCTTTTGAGGTCTGAAAGCAAGCTTCCACCCCCTGAAATTGCTGATTTCAAAGAGGGTCTTCAAGGGTAAGCATTTATCCCATTTTTGCACTTTCTTGCACCTTGCTTTAGCCCTCTTTGCATATTGATTTAGGCTTTGCTTATAACTGGAAAAAAGTCTTGTTTTTAAGTGCTTTTTAAGTTTGGTTAAGGTCACTTTGCTGTTTGGGGTGTGTAGCCCCCTTGCATGCTTTGTTTGGCTTTGTTTTAAGCCATATCTTGAGGCCTCCGAGCTAGCCTTGGTTTGGCCTTACTACCACTGAAATCCAATGGGATTTTGGTGGTAGAGGTGTGGTTTTGAGTTGTGTTCCTCTTTACTTGCATTTTTGGCCTTCCAAAGGACCATCCCTCCATGCATCTTTAAGGCTTGGTTCAGGCCTATTTTTGTGACTTTTAGGACCTGCCTTGGCCCTATCCATGGCTGGTTTGGTCATGTCTTGCTTGCAACTAGCATGTGTAGTGTAACTCCATCCATAGCTCATCAAAGTAGCATGTGTGCTTAGCTTGTGTTGAGTCTATTTCAGTGGGGTTTTGGTTATGTTTTACCATGCCATGAACCTGTTTTGGGTTGGTTTTGTTACCCCATGCTTGCATGATGCACTTGTAGTGTAAATCTCCTAAACTAGCTTCATATGCTCCATGCCATGCCATGTCATTTTAGCTTGTTTGGTTTACATTCCAGCATGTATTTGGTCATCATTGGGCATGTTATAACCCTATCCATAGTTGGTTTAATCATCCTTTGCATGCTCCATATAGGTGTAGAACAAATCATGTTTACTAGCCCTTTGTGCATGATGTTTTGACTCATCATACTAGCATATTTTGGCTTTGCTCAAACTAGATTTTATGCTTATTTTGAAGTGTTCTAGGACTGTTTTAGGCTGCCATGTCCATACCACTCATGCTTTGTATAGCTATAGTGTAAATGCTTAGGCTAGTCTTGGGTTTTGAGGCCCCTACCATGCCATACATGTGATGTTTGCATGCTTTGCCCTCATTCCATATGCTATTTCAGTCCATGAAATGCTGTCATACATTTGCATTTGACATGCC
Organism: Camellia sinensis; assembly: GCF_004153795.1. Lineage (NCBI taxonomy): Eukaryota > Viridiplantae > Streptophyta > Magnoliopsida > Ericales > Theaceae > Camellia > Camellia sinensis. The sequence continues at coordinate 155,391 of NW_021026735.1, forward strand.
TTGAATGCTTTATATAGCTTGTGCTTTATGCCTCGAGAATGAGCTTTTGTGCATGCCAGTAAGCCTAAGCCTTTGGCTCATCATTTCAGCACATTTTGGGTCCTATTATACCATGATGTAACTCTGTTTTATATCGCCCAAGTCATGCCATGTTTGGTTTCAATAGGTGTAGTGCATTGCCTCTTTAAAGCCTTGCATGCTCCATATTTTTGGCTTTGTGTTCGAGCCTTTGTTGGCTAGCTTTGAGCTTAGTTTTGGTCTTGTTTGGACCTACCCTAGGACTGTTTTAGGTCCCCTCGGCCCCTTGGGGCTTGCCTTGTATGGCCGTGGCTTAAGTCCCTTTGCTTACCTTGAGCTTTGAGCATCATGACATGCTATGCTTGCATGGTTGATTTGATTTGGCATCACTTTACATGAGATTTCAGAGCTTACCTCATTGTCATACATCCGTGTTTGTTGCTCCTTAAGTGTGCTTAAGAGTTGTCCTCTTTGTGCCTTAATACTTGAGCCACTTGGCATTCATGTTTGCCTTGCCATTTTATGCTTTTCATGCCATCAATTCATCACATATGGCTACTGATTTGGACCTAGTTGAGAGCCGTCCATCTTTGGTGTAAGCCCATCTTACCATGTTGTCGCATGCTTGTTTCATTTCGTATGTTGTCGCATACTTGTTTAGCTTTGCATACCTTGCATGCTCACATGTTCATGTTGCATTTTGTCATGTTGTCCAAGGTCATCACCTCACATCATGCTTATATGCTTGTTGCATGCTTGGTTTAGTTGCATGTTTGCAAATTTAGGTCATGTTGCATGTTTGCCATGCTTATGTGTTGCATTGCTTGGATTAAGTGTTAATTCGAGCACGAGGAACGAGGGGCGTTTCATACTTCAAGTGATGGAACGTGTCTCAATTCTCGGTCGCCGAAGCTCTTGATGATTCATGATAGAGTTCTAGGCTTTACTTGCTTTATTTGTGCATTCATTTTCATATTGATTTACACAAGTTGGATCTTTGGCCATCATGCATCGGGATGCGTGATTGATGGTTGTGGATCCGACTAGGCCTCTCCCTTGATGTTTTGAGGTGATTTACAGTGCCATGGTGCGTACATGTCCTTGGGAAACCCTCCATTTTTTCTATTTTGTGCTTTGTTGCAGTTTGGTGTCACAGCACACCAGTGGCTGGCAATGCACCACTGATGGCCGGCAGTGTCACACCCTTGGCCGGCAGTGCCCTGTTGTTGGCCGGCAGTGATCCTTCCATGGCTGGCAGGCCACTGGTGACTTCCTCTGCAGTGTTTTGGTAAGTTCCAGCAACAAGCACTGGAAGACACCCTGCAAACAGAGCCTCTAAAGAGCAACCGGAAGGCATTTTGAGGCGAAGAACCGAAGCGAGCATGCATGCCTCCCTTCTTCAAATAGAGCTGGAATAGCACCGTTTACTGCTTTCCCTTTCCCTGCCTGCTTGTTGTCATTCATTAATTAGTTAATTGATTTGTTAATTAATTAAGTTGTGTAATAATTAGTTGTAGCTAATTATTCAATTTGGTTCTGTAATAATTAAGTAGCTTGTTAGCTAGTTAATTAGGTGGCTTGTATTATTTATTCGGTCTCTCTGAGTGAGGGTGCAATTGTAATAAGTGTGGGTGTGTGTGTGCATGTCTTCCAAAAAAATCTGTAAAATCTGTTTGGCGACTCTGTATCTGGCAAAGCAGTCCATGTTTGGCACTTCTTTCAAAAAAATCTGTTTTCAAAAACGATTTGCCGGATTTGGACTCCTTGGTTCAGATTTAGAACCGTGACAATTTGAGAATCTGAACTGTAGTGAGCCTCAATATGAACAAACGGGGGATCTCCTCCCAAGACGTTCGGAGACGTCTACAGTTTCTGGCGACTCTGCTGGGGACTTAGAGAACTTGACTCGAACTCATGATATCTGGTTTTGATGACACTTATGTGTTTCTTTACATTGCATTTGCATTGGTGCGCCTAGGACACCATGTTTGCCGTATGCTATTCCTGAACGGTTTGCCGGAGGCTCGCTTTGCGAAGCATGCCATCAGGCTGACCGGTTGCGGGCTTTGCCACGACGGGAACACAAACCTCGATTTTACCGGGGCACCCCTTTTGACCATTCGACCTAGTGCATATTCGGAATCCACAGTGACCATTCCAAGCTAGGATAGGTTGCTTACCCGAGTTTAGGTTGTTTGAAACCGCTGCGTGCGTAGTGAAACCCTAGCTCCTGACAAAATAGGACAGGGAAACCCTACCCCAACATAGGGGTGTTTTGGCTCTCACTTGTTTGTTATGTGCTTTAGAATTGGCCTCTACAGGGAATGCACGTATCAGTTTGCAAATCTGAGAACCAGGCCTAAGGGCACCACTATCAGTATCTGGGAATCAATTATATCTGCGGGTATCAGATTCAGTTTTGGGGCAGGGACTTTGCAGAACAGCGATCAGCAGTAGAGTACAGTGATTCAGCTATGCTTACGTCTGTTTTGCTTGGGCTGAAATGCTGTGTGTTTTCTCTTTCAGAGGCAGGGGTTCAGAGAGTTAGTTCAGAATAGCTAGTGTTCCCCCTTGCTGAGGCAAGACAGGTATCTGATCCGTTAGTCACTAGTTGCACCACCTCCGTTTAGGTTAGCGGATCTATGATGACGCAAAATTCAGAGGAAATCGTGGTTATGGCAGCCGCGTTAAACCAAGGAATCATCCTGCAAAGCGAGACCAATGTCGACGTACCACATCCACCCAGGTCGCCTGCTGCGCGCCCGATCTGGGAGCCCCAGTTGTTTCAGGCCCGTGAACCTATCACGTTTGAATTAATGGGAATAATTGGTGACCTTCAGAGGTTCATGGCGGATCTCGCTTACGGAATGTCAGCTTCGCCACCAACTGCATCATATGCCAGAAATTTTGTACCGCAGGAGCCCCCGCTATTGGGGCGAATTGTGATCGAGCTCAGCTAACCTGAGGTTGTCCCGAGCTATTGCAATGACATGTCAACAGCAACCCAAACCCTTAATCAGGATGAGGCCAGAGGTAAGAACAAAATAAAGGCAGACACCGATCCCATTGAACAACTGTTGTGGGCAGTTGAGGCTTTGAAAATCGGGGGGATGAATAAGCAGCAGGTATTCGCAGTTGTGGCCAAGACTGTAGATGATGCTTTCCCCACTCCAACCGAGGGCAGTTCAAGCCAGACGGAAAACTGGGATAAGCCCCGTCATGCCAGAACAGTTCCTTCCACTCATAACCCTGTACTTGGAAGAGATCAAAAAGCCAAGGCAGTGCCTGCCGACCCTTTTGCTAGTGCGTCTAGCAAGAATCCACAGACTTCGAAGTATCTGCCCCGAGGGCGTAGACTCTTTCACACCCTCTACATGCCTCTGCCTAAGGCACTTTAAATCCTGGCTGAAAAGGGACATCTTAAACCCCTTGAGCCTAGGCCTCTTCCTAGTCATCTTCCAGCAGGCCATGACGCTACTCAGTACTGCGCGTACCATCAACAAACCGGTCACGCCACTGACAACTGCTTCCGTCTTCGCCATGAAGTATAGGACTTGATCGACAATGAGGTCATCCTCCCACCTACCTCAGCAAAGTCTATCACTACTGAGCTTTTGGACTTCGAGGATACCGCGAGTGTGTGATCAGGGGTTGGACCACCTGCGGGCGGCGCTCAGTATATTTTAGATGTGGCGTGTGGCACGCACTGTTTTGAGCATTTGTGAATGCTGGTTTTTGTAGCCTCTGACTTGGGTGTTGAGTCAGTTTTGTGGTTTTGTTTTGAGTCTGTCTCTTTGTTTTGAGTCAATCTTTTTGATTAAGGGTCTGTCTTGTTGTATCGAGTCAGTCCTGTTGTATAGAAGTCGGGTGATTTCGGGGGTGTTACTTCGGATATCATTATTTTGTTTTGTGTTTGTCCTTTTGTTTTCTTTTGAGTCTGTTTCTGCCAGGGAGCCAGTTGTGCCAACAGATCTGAATAAAAAAGCAGTGATTTTCACACCCTTGTGTTTGCTTCTACCTTGTGCCAGTTGTGCCGGAAGTTCCAAATGGGATGGCGGTGCTTTTCACCTGCTTTTCTGTGCCTTGAAATCATTGCATTGATCTAAGTTTTTTTTCAAAACTTTTTGAACATTGTGATGAAAACAAAGATGAAGGAATTCCTCGAGATTTGCAAAAATTTGATCAATTGAAAGAAAGAGAGGCGTGTTAAGCCCTTAATGTTTGAAATCATGTTTGTTAATGTGAGTACTGAGAAGGATCCTGGCTTGATCTAGATTGGTTTCACATTGTCTTCCGCGCGAGCGATTAGTTGCTTTCTTAAAATATTTCAAAAAATATTTTGCGTCGTCCTGCGAAGACCTGTGTGGAATCGCTCTTGAGATTGTGTAGCCTAGGATCGCTCTCAGCCTCGAGACTCGACCCCTCGCTTTCGAACCTTGAACTTAGATTCAGAATGTTCAACGGTCAACCACCATGTGAGGTCTGTGTGGCCAGATTTGAAGCAGCCCACGAACTAGGGCGAGAAAGTCAAAGAAGCTTGCAAAGCTAGATCAAAAACACCCCTCGAACTAGGGCAAAAGATGCCAGATTGTGCTCGAAGAGCCCAAGATGGATCATTCCACAAATCAATGAAGATCGGCAAGAATGCCAAACCCTAGAAGGAAGGAAAGAAGAAAGTACAGCCAGGGAACAACCGAGTTCCTATCCACAACACTAGGGGCAAATTCAGCCCCCATTGGATGGACTCCTACATCATCAGCGAACAGCAACCATTCTCCTAGATTCAGATGACTTCGGGATCTCAAAACCATTTGACATGGACAAAACTACACTTTTACCCTTAAGAGGCTCGCTGGGCCGAAAACCCGGAAGGGCGGCCCAGGCAAAAGTTAGAGCAAGAAAAGAAGAAAAAAAACAAAAAAAAAAAGAAAAATGCAAAGAAAAGAACAAAAAAAGAAAAATCAAAAAAAGAAACAAATGAAAAGAATTGAAAAGAAGAAAAACATAGCTCGCAAGGTTGAAAGCCCGGAAGGGCGGCCTTGGCAAAAGTTAGAGCGTAAAAGGAGAGGTTAATACCCAAGTGTACCTTAACCCTGAACTACATGAGGCTTGATTCCCATCTTTGGGATACGTAGGCAACTTCATTCCGAAGTCCAGTCGTAAAACACTTTAAAATCGACTGTGTCCATGTAATGGTTTTGATCATCTTTGCCTTCTCTGTATTCGAGAGTTCGGTTGTCATTGTCACTCTGAGGACTGATTACAATGCGCTGCGGTGCTATCCAAACAAGGAACAACTTTCCGTTTCCATACAGTGTGCCGTGGCGCCATTCAAACAAGGGACAACTTTCCTTCGGATCTGAGGTTGTGCATCTCAAGAGTAGATTCCGTGATTGTTAAGCATTGGCCGTTTACAAAAATAGTTTTTGAGAATTTTTATAGAGGTTGACTGATTTTCTTGAAAAGTATTCCATTTTTCAAAACTGGACCATTTCTTGGACCCAAAAAAGGAAAATTTTCAGTGCTCATAGCCTGACTTACATGATTTTAAATCAAAAAATTGAACAAGCATGTTAATCTAACTCTCATGTCGGTCAAAATTGTTTAAGTGGAAAATAAAAAAAAAATGGTTAAAATAATGAACAAGGGGCACAGTTGAGTTAGGCTTCTTGTCTTTTCCCTGTTGTCATTGCATTTGCCAGGAAGGGCACCATACTTGCCAAGAAAGGGCACTCTACCTGCCAGAAAGGGCACCACCGAAGCTAACAACAAAGGGCTGAAGCAACGAGGTATCAAATCAAGTGCGAAGCACGAACTGGAATAGATCAAAATATTCCACTCACTCATCTGGATAGATCTGATCACGTCCAAACTCCCTAGCAGAGCATCATCAACCGATGTTAGTTGCAGATTTGCTACACACCCAGTCTTAGTGCAACCCCTCTGTGGGAGGAACTTACTAGCTGTGAGCGGAACAAAAAGAATCTAGCAGCAAGCTAGGGACAAGAGCCCGCAATTTCTTGTTTATCCATCAACCACCCGGGGGAGGGATAAAAAATGAGAGATTGAAGAATAGAGAGATGTGCACTGAGAGAAAAGTGAGAAAAATGACTTTTTCAGAAAAACAGAGCTTGAGGGCCGAGTGATGTGATAATCACAAATGAGAAAGGGTGGGAAACAATAGCCAAAGAAACAGGCTCCCTGTGCACGTCTGAGTGTCATGTCTTTTTGTTTTATCTCGATTCTTGTCTTGAGTCGTTTCGAGTATTACTCGATGTGTTTAGGTTGTTTACCTTTTGTTTTTCGTTGTTGAGTCGTAGTGTGCTGTATTCAGTCGTAGGCTCAATACCCAGTTGAGAACTTATTCTCATTCTCAATTTCAAAAATAAATCGTTTTGTGCTCAGAGTGCTGTGCCATTCTCCACATTTGTGCAAAACAGGATTTGTTCTTTCATAAAACCGCAAGGTTCAACCCGGGTCATGTGGGAACAGTAAAACCAAGGCCTTTCTGAAGCTATATGGGTTCCAGACTGCAAAACAAAAGCAAAAGAGGGAAAATCGGAGCATTTGAGTTTGTTTCAAATTCCATGATTGTATTCCGGATGCACCTCCTCAGGCCTTGTTAATGCTACTGAAGTATGAGTGTGCCTCTACCTCAAGTGTAAGCCTGCTTCAAGTCAGAATGGCAGTCCAAGCAGCACATGTGGTCTTCACATGCAGATGTTATCTCTCACCAATATAAACAGGGTGTCCTCTTTTGAGCTGAGCGTGTTGCCAAGTCCTCCGAGAGGTAAATCGAAGGCACTGAAGTACATGTTTGATGCCCCTCTATTGCATAGGATGTGCACTTTCATATACACTTTTGTTGCATGCGTGCCGCGCATCGTTATGATTCATGCATAGAATATGCTTGCTTTCGATTCCGCATAGAGTATGCTTGCTTTCGATTCCATACAGAATATGCTTTCCATGATTGCATAGAAAATACCCCCATACTTGCATAGAAAATGCATCTTGTCGCACTTCTTTTGTGCACCTCACTCGCACTGTCTTGTGTACCTGTATTGCATTGTTTTGCACGTCTCTAACATGCACTGTCACGCACGTTCTACTTGCATTGTTATGCACGTTTCGATCGCATTGTTATGCACACTCTAGTTGCATTGTTATGCACACTTCACTTGTATTGTTATGCATGGTTCTAGTTGCATTGTTATGCACACTTCACTTGCGTTGTTACACGCATTCCAGTCGCTTTGTTATGTACCCTTTCAATTGCATTGTTTTGCACTCTCCTTTGTTACTAAACACCAGGATATGTCCCTATGTTTCTTCTCCTTTGTTTGGAAACACTGGGATATGTCCCTATGTTTCTCCTTCCTATTCCGAAACACCGGGATACGTCCCTATGTTTCTCCTTCCTTCCGAAACATCGGGATATGTCCCTATGTTTCTTCTCCTTTGTTTGGAAACACCGGGATATGTCCCTATGTTTTTCCTTCCTATTCCGAAACACCGGGATACGTCCCTACGTTTCTCCTTCCTTCCGAAACACCGAGATATGTCCCTATGTTTCTTCTCCTTTGTTTCGAAACACCGGGATATGTCCCTATGTTTCTCCTTCCTTCCGAAACACCGGGATATGTCCCTATGTTTCTCTACCATTCCGAAACACCGGGATACGTCCTTATGTTTCTCCTTCCTTCCGAAACACCGGGATACGTCCCTATGTTTCTCTACCATTCCTACGTCCCTATGTTTCTCCTTTTCCGAAACACTGGGATACGTCCCTATGTTTCTCTACCATTCCGAAACACCGGGATGCGTCCCTATGTTTCTTCTTTTCCGAAATACCGGGATATGTCCCTATGTTTCTCCTTCTTTGGTTAAAAGCGTTTGGAATACGTTCCAATGCTCACACCATTCCGAAACACTGGGATACGTCCCTATGTTTCTCACTCAATCCGAAACAGCGGGATATGTCCCAATGTTTCTTCTTCTTTGGTTAAAAGCGTTTGGAATACGTTCCAATGCTCACACCATTCCAAAACACCGGGATACGTCCCTATGTTTCTCACTCAATCCGAAACAGCGGGATATGTCCCAATGTTTCTCCTTCTTTGGTTACAAGCATTTAGAATACGTTCCAACGCTTATACTTTTCTGAAACACCGGGATATGTCCCTACGTTTCTCCCTCTTTGGTTAAGAGTATTTGGAATACGTTCCAATGCTTATACCTTTTTGGAACACCGGGATACGTCCCTATGTTTCTCTATCTTTGGTTAAGAGCATTTGGAACATGTTCTAATGCGTAAGCCACTTTTTTTCCTTTCACGTGCAACGCGTCGGAATCTTGTTTGAGACCTCGGGTGTCCCCAACGGTCGCTCTTAGTGTTCTCCGCGTGAGACGTAGCGAGAATTGAATAATTCTCTTACATCCTTTCTGTATTGTAATGTAGCTTGGTTTCTATTTGCTTAAAACTGTTGTATTGTTATGCTTCGTTACAGCTTTCTTTGCATGATTATAAGTCATGCTCTTCCATCTTGCATGCCATTTGCATTTTGCCCCAGCCTCCGGGCGTATCCCTGCATGCCTATATTGATTGATTGTCTCAGTCTTCGGCCTTGTCAAAAATGGGTCGTCTCAAGGCTTTGACACTCACTCCCGTCACTTTGTGACTTTCGAGTTCTGTCAAAGAGGGGCAACTGTAGACACCCCATTTTTGACCGTCCTCGAGACTTGGTTGTGCTTGCAGGTACACCCAACAACTAGTTCGATTGCTCGCTGAGTACTTGACTGTCGCGGCGGAACATCACCGGTTCGAGCTTCCCAGACCCTGTATCCCTTCTGCCTTTTTTTTGGACCTTGACTAGGTCCTATTAGAGTGCACCTTTTGGTGCACTGCCGGCCATTGCCTTGTTCCTGTCGGCCACTGGTGAAGCCCTGCCGGCCATCAGTGAGCCACTGCCAGCCATTGCTGATGGCCGGCACCCCCCTATCTCAGCTGGTTTTCCTCCAGATCTTTTGAGCTAGCTGGTTTTTTGTTTGCTCCCCTCCATACACGTGTATGGAGGGATGGAGGCCTTGCAAAGCTTCTTGAAGAAGCTTTGGCTTTTCATTCCTTTATATAAGGAAGAAACCTCTTCCTTAGCCAGAGGTTCTGGGTTTTAGAAGGGCAAAACCTCTCTTTCTCTCTATATTGCTTGAGTTTTGTGCTTAGAAATTGGATTTCCTTGCACTTTTACACTACAACACCTAGATATATACCACCATCATTGAACCAAGCTTCTTGGGAGGTCTTTTTGAGGTCTGAAAGCAAGCTTCCACCCCCTGAAATTGCTGGTTTCGAAGAGGGTCTTCAAGGGTAAGCATTTCTCCTATTTTTGCACTTTCTTGCACCTTGCTTTAGCCCTCCTTGCATATTGATTTAGGATTTTCTTATAACTGGAAAAAGTCTTGTTTTTAAGTGCTTTTTAAGTTTGGTTAAGGTTACTTTGCTGTTTGGGGTGTGTAGCCCCCTTGCATGCTTTGTTTGGCTTTGTTTTAAGCCATATCTTGAGGCCTCCGAGCTAGCCTTGGTTTGGCCTTCCTACCACTGAAATCCAGTGGGATTTTGGTGGTAGAGGTGTGGTTTTGAGGTCCTAAATCAGAGGGGGTAGTCCCCTCTCTTTGTGTTCCTCTTTACTAGCATTTTTGGCCTTCCAAAGGACCATCCCTCCATGCATCTTTGAGGCTTGGTTCAGGCCTATTTTTGTGAATTTTAGGACCTGCCTTGGCCCCATCCATGGCTGGTTTGGTCATGTCTTGCTTGCATCTAGCATGTGTAGTGTAACTCCATCCATAGCTCATCAAAGTAGCATGTGTGCTTAGCTTGTGTTGAGTCCATTTCAGTGGGTTTTTGGTGATGTTTTACCATGCCATGAACCTATTTTGGGTTGGTTTTGTCACTCCATGCTTACATGATGCACTTGTAATGTAAATCCCCTAAACTAGCTTCATATGCTCCATGCCATGCCATGTCATTTTAGCTTGTTTGGTTTACATTTTGGCATATATTTGGTCATCATTTGGCATGTTCTGACCCTATCCATAGTTGGTTCGTTCATCCTTTGCATGCTCCATATAGGTGTAGAACAAATCATGTTTACTAGCCCTTTGTGCATGATGTTTTGACTCATCATACTAGCATATTTTGGCTTTGCTCAAACTTGATTTTATGCTTATTTTGAAGTGTTCTAGGACTTTTTTGGGCTGCCATGGCCATATCACTTGTGCTTTGTATAGCTATAGTGTAAATGCTTAGGCTAGTTTTGGGTTTTGAGGCCCCTACCATGCCATACATGTGATGTTTGCATGCTTTGCCCTCATTCCATATGCTATTTCAGTCCATGAAATGTTGTCATACACTTGCATTTGACATGCCTTGAATGCTTTGTATAGCTTGTGCTTTATGCTTCAAGAATGGATTTTTGCGCATGCCGCTTAGCCTAAGCCTTTGGCTCATCATTTCAGCGCATTTTGGGTCCTATTATACCATGATGTAACTCTGTTTTATGTCGCCCAAGTCATGCCATGTTTGGTTTCAATAGGTGTAGTGCATTACCTCTTTAAAGCCTTGCATGCTCCATATTTTTGGCTTTGTGTTCGAGCCTTTGTCGGCTAGCTTTGAGCTTAGTTTTGGTCTTGTTTGGACCTGCCCTAGGACTATTTTAGGTCCCCTCGACCCCTTGGGGCTTGCCTTGTATGGCCGTGGCTTAAGTCCCTTTACTTACCTTGAGCTTTGAGCATCATGACATGCTATGCTTGCATGGTTGATTTGATTTGGCATCACTTTACATGAGATTTCAGAGCTTACCTCATCGTCATACATCCGTGTTTGTTGCTCCTTAAGTGTGCTTAAGAGTTGTCCTTTTTGTGCCTTAATACTTGAGCCACTTGGCATTCATGTTTGCCTTGCCATTTCATGCTTTTCATGCCATCAATTCATCACTTATGGCTACTGATTTGGACCTAGTTGAGAGCCGTCCATCTTTGGTGTAAGCCCATCTTACCATGTTGTCGCATGCTTGTTTCATTTCGTATGTTGTCGCATACTTGTTTAGCTTTGCATACCTTGCATTCTCACATGTTCATGTTGCATTTTATCATGTTGTCCAAGGTCATCACCTCACATCATGCTTATATGCTTGTTGCATGCTTGGTTTAGTTGCATGTTTGCAAATTTAGGTCATGTTGCATGTTTGCCATGCTTATGTGTTGCATTGCTTGGATTAAGTATTAACTCGAGCACGAGGAACGAGGGGCGTTTCATACTTCAAGTGATGGAACATGTCTCAATTCTCGGTCGCCGAAGCTCTTGATGATTCATGATAGAGTTCTAGGCTTTACTTGCTTTATTTGTGCATTCATTTTCATATTGATTTGCACAAGTTGGATCTTTGGCCATCATGCATCGGGATACGTGATTGATGGTCGTGGATCCGACTAGGCCTCTCCCTTGATGTTTTGAGGTGATTTGGAGTGCCATGGTGCGTACATGTCCTTGGGAAACCCTCTATTTTCTCTAGTTTGTGCTTTGTTGCAGTTTGGTGTCATAGCACACCAATGGTCGGCAGTGCACCACTGATGGCTGGCAGTGTCACACCCTTGGCCGGCAGTGCCCTGTTGTTGGCTGGCAGTGATCCTTCCATGGCCGGCAGGCCACTGGTGCCTTCCCCTGCAGTGTTTTGGTAAGTTCCAGCAACAAGAACCTGAAGACACCCTGCAAACAGAGCCTCTAAAGAGCAACCGAAAGGCATTTCGAGGCGAAGAACCGAAGCGAGCATGCATGCCTCCCTTCTTCAAACAGGGCTGGAATAGCACCATTTACTGCTTTCTCTATTTGTTTGTTGTCTTTCATTTATAGTTTAATTAATTTGTTAATTGATTAAGTTGTGTAATAATTAGTTGTAGCTAGTTATTCAATTTGGTTCTGTAATAATTAAGTAGCTTGTTAGCTAGTTAATTAGGTGGCTTGTATTATTTATTCTGTCCCTCAGAGTGAGGGCGCAATTGTAATAAGTGTAGGTGTGTGTGTGCATGTCTTCCAACCCTATTTCTTTCTCCCTTTTATTTAACCGCTTATAATGGTTAGATTTAGGGCATATTTCAATTAGCATACCTTATGCTATGCATGTGCATTCATTTGTATTGCATGCACCGGGCTCAGCGCATCATACTAACTGCATAGTATTTCAAATCTAACTTGAATACGTGTTATCTGTTGCATTTCACATGTCATCCATAGATTAGCCGAGCCTATTCTAGTTGCATTTTGCCTGCGATGCATTAGCCATTTCTAACATGGACTTGGATCATGCATGATTGCTAACAAGTTCTTTGTTTTGGCTCGGAGTACACTGTAAGTATTTATGCTTTAACATCTCGCATGAGTGTGATTGTTAACATGACAGCATGCTTACCATGTGGCTATATGCTTATGTGATAAACTGCCTGAATGCCTGTGGGTGAAGGTTGGATTACTTGAATTGAGATAATTCATTGAAATCCGCATTTTAGCCTACTTGCGAGTAGCAAACTTCAAACATTTCCAAACAAACGGATATTCAATGTTTTGTTCCAATTCAGGCGATCCAGTTTATACTTGTATGCTGTGCGCATCACATAGTAAATCTAGGCTAAAAACCAAAATAAGAACGCATAATGTTTTCAAAACTAGATATCATGGTTAGTAGAGGCCGATCTTTGATCGGGCGAGCGGGGGTGCTCACGAAGTGACCTTCCCCAATCGTTCCCAAGTTCTCGAGCCGAGGCAACTTTGGTGATAACGGACATGTAGCCTTAGGCACGAGTCAGGGTTTCCTAAATTTTTCCCAAAATAAAATATTTAGGTGGCGACTCTGTATCTGGCAAAGCAGTCCATGTTTGGCACTTCTTTCAAAAAAATCTGTTTTCAAAAACGATTTGCCGGATTTGGACTCCTTAGTTCAGATTTAGAACCGTGACAATTTGAGAGTCCGAACTGTAGTGAGCCTCAATATGAACAAACGGGGGATCTCCTCTCGGGACGTTCGGGGACGTCTACGTCGAACTGAGTTTGCTCGCTCAAGTGAAATGTTGGCGTTTTGCCTAACTTCCAAAGGGCCGAGATGGCTCTGCTCACCCGAGTGAAAGGACGGTATATTGTCCACCTTGCAGAAGGGCCGAGCAGGCTTTGCTCGCCCGAATAAAATATCAACGTTTTGTCCGCCTTCCTTATGGGCTGAGCTGATTTTGCTCGCCCGACATAAAAGTTGGCATTTACCCAATTTGTGTAAGGCCGAGCTGATTTTGCTCGCCTAAGCTGGAACTTGTATTCGATAGACATTTCAAATCGAAGAAGATTTGTTCATTATCACCGAGACAATATCAATCGCAAAGAAATAGATAAATGGCGGGCAAAAAGTTGAAGTTTTCATTGATTGAGCAAGTTAGATTACAAAAGTGGGGCCAAGCCCAGTTACATTCAAACAAAAAAAAAAGGGGAAAAGAAGATCAATCTAAATCTACATGAGCATCTTGTTCAACCATTCCCACCTCGACTTCATCTGCCGCAGCATCCACCATCGCGACAACCTCCTGTTCGGCCTCTCGATCCTCGGCCCATTCAGAAGCTTCAGAAGGATTTTGCTCGGTTGGTTGCACGGTGGTTGCTTCTGCTTCAGCGGCCTTCTTCACCTCTTCAATAAGCCTCTTCTGCACGGCGCTTGCATAAGCCTGCATATAGGCCGGAATGAAGGCAGCGGGCGGGTTTTGGAACACCTCGGCGTCTTGACCAAGGCCAAGTTTTTCCACGGCGGCTTTCCAACCGCACTGGAAAAAGATGTCCTTGGTCCCCTGAACTTGCCGTTCGTAAGTCCTCTCGCCCTCCGCGTAGTCACGGCCCTCGGCTTCGTCGACCACCTTGTCCCACTCGGCTTTGTGGGCGTCGCGGAGTTTACACAGCTCGGCGATGTAGTGAGCCTTGGTTATCTGAAGGGCCCTCTGCTTTTCCTCGTCTGCCCGGACCAACCGTTCAGCGAGTCTGTCACGCTCAGCCGAAGCTTCTTCCTACGCAGCCTTCAGTTTATTCAGCTCGGCCGTCTTGGCCTTGTTATTGGTTATGGCCTCTCGCAGACTTTTTCGCACAACAATCATTCGCTCGTAGGCGAGATAGTTCTTCTGCGTGGCCTGCAAACACATGAAGATTGTCAGAATGGAAAAACCAAGCAATAACTTGACAACCAATGAGACTGCTAACTTACCAACACTATTGACTTTACGGCCGAGCGGAGCACCTTCAGGTCGGACAAGTCTTCGTGCTTCTTCATGTCGGTGGGAAGGAGCAGCCCCTTGGTCATATTGAAGCCGAGTGTAGACACCCCATTTTTGACCGTCCTCAAGACTTGGACGTCATCGTTTGAACACTCGATAATCATTCATTCTCGTGTTCGTTTTGAGTTCTCGAAGGTCTCAGCTCAGCGCCTTGCCTTAGGATCTCTCAACTTATCTATTTTGTGCTTGGTTGTGGTCCAAGGACCTGTGGTTTTGTTTCTGAGGGAAGAGGGTGGCTTGTTTGCTATCCCCTCAACCCACCGGCCAAGGCTTGAAGCCATCGGCCTTGTTTTCTTTTCATCGGCCAAAAGTATTGGCTGGTCGGCACTTTTGTTGGTTGGTCGGCACTTATGTTGGTCGATCGGCCATATTTTCTGGCCGACCCCTTTCCATCTATTTTTTGCAAATATTTTGTGCCAGCTGTGACAGCTGGTATGCACAATTCTGATCCTCCATACGTGTATGGAGGGATTTGCCCCAAGACTCAAGCTTGTTCAACAAGCTTGAGAATTAAATTTCTATAAGAAGGGAGCCTCCCCTCCCTTTCCAGAGGTTCAGCAAAATAGATATAGAGTTCATATATCCTTCTATCTCTATATCTCTCTCTCTCTATATTTGTGTGTGTGTTTGTAACCTAAAGTGTGTTTTTGTTCATACTTTTGCACTAGAGCACCTAGTAGAGCACCTTCCTTTGGTTGCTGAGGCACTAGGAAGTTGGTTTCAGAGTTCTTGGGCTGGTTTTGATCCAAGGGGGTGGCTGGAGTTGTGTTCTTGAAGGTGTTCTTCAAGGGTGAGCAACTAACCTTTTGTTTTCCCATTTTGACTTAAGCTTTTAGACCTATTTGCATATTGTTTTAAGCTTAACTATAAATTGAAAAAATTTCTGATTTTGTATGCTTTAGATGATTGTTTAAGGTCACTTTTTGGTTGGGGGTTGTCTACCCCCTCTTAGGCCTTGTTTGGCCTTGTTTGAAGCCACCTCTTTTGGCCTTTGTTCTTGCTTTGGTTTGACCTTTCTACCACTGAAATCCAGAGGATTTTTAGTGGTGGAAAGGTGGTTTTAGAGTCTTGAATAGGAGGGGGACACCCTTCTCTCCTTATGTCTCATTTGCTTGTGTTAATGGCTTGTAATGGTAGCTTGTTTTGGTTTCATTTTAGCAAGTATTTGGTGTCATTTGGTCATGATATACCTCTGTTCTAGGTTGGTTTAATGGCTTCTTGCATGCACCATATACTTGCCTTATAATCCTCTCTATTGCTTTAACATGCTTTGTGTTTTAAGCTATGGTTTTAGCATGATTTTGACTCGACCCAAATGAGCTTTTGTTCATATTTCAGCATGTTAAAGCTCTGATTCATGTTGTTTTGGTCATGCATGCATTACTTTGTATAGCTGTCATACATTCTAGCTTGTTAGCTTTGAGGGTCCAAGTCATTAGCATGCACCGCTTGGACCTTTTTTCATGATTTGACATCATCTCATATGTTATTTCAGTCCATATTTCATACTCATATACTTGCATTTGCCATCCTTTCAAAGCTTTGAAGAGTTGGTGTCTTATGCGTTAAGGTTGGGTCATTGTACATGCCTCCATGATTAGGTCTTTGGGATGCCATCTAAGAGGGGTTTTGGGCCTATTTTGACATGCCATATCTATGTTTTTTGTTGGTTAAATCATGCCATGTTTGGTTATAATGGGTGTAGTGTAATCCCCTTTGTTGGCCTTACTTGCATCTTGCCTTCGGTCTTTCATTTTGGCTTGTTTTAGCTTTGGCCCTTGCATGTTTTAGACTCCCTTTAGCATGACCTAGGACTATTTTGGTTGTCCTTGGCTCTTCGGAGCTTGTATTCATGTGGCCTTAATACAAGCTCCTTGGTTAGCTCTAAGCTTTGAGCTTTCTTGCATGTCATACTTGCTTTGATTGGTTGATTTGGCATCACTCCTCAGATCATTTTAGAGCATGTAGTATTGTCACACATCCTTTTTGTCACTCTTTAGGTGTGCTTAAGAGTTGCATCTTTATGCTCTAGTCCTTGGGCCAATTGGCATGCATGTTTGCCATGCCTTTTTCATGCTCCATTTCCATCATTCTTGGCATTTTGGCCACTGATTTTGGGCATGGCTGAGGTCTGTCCGTCTTTAGTTTAAGTCCATTTGCCATGTTATTCAAAGTTGCTACTCTACATCATGCTTGCATGTTTGTCCATCTTTGCATGCCATGCATGTTCATAGGATTATGGTTGCATTTTGCATGCTTGCTAGCTCGCGTTTTGTCACATGCTTGTTTAGGTCGCATTGCATTTGGCATGCTTGTTACTTTAGCCTTGTGTACATGTTTGAGTCATATTGTATTTGGCATGCTTATGATACATTACACAGTTTTTCCATTGTTGCATACATTGCATTATGTTTGGTTTGGGGTGTCAAACCAAACACGAGGACTGAGGGACATTCGTACTTGGAGTGACGAAACGTGCCTTAATCCTCGGTCGCCGACACTCTTGATCAAGCATGATAGAGTTCTAGGCATTCATGAGTTTTGTGCATTCATTCCACATTGATTTGCAAACTTGGCTCCTTTGGCCATCATGAATTGAAATGAGCGATTGATGGTCCGAGGGTCGAGAACCATACTCCCTTGAGTTCATGGCATGATAGGGAGGGTGTTTGTGCACACATTGCCTTGAAAATGCATTGCCATGCTCTGTTTGTACTCTGCTGCAGCAAAAGGAGCAGTCTGCAGGAAGAGATGGCCGATCAGCTAACAATATTTGGCCGATAGCATAAAAATTGGTCGATGGCCATTGTTCTCTGGTCGATGGCCATATCTCTTGGTCGATGACCTTTCAGCATGCCCATGGGATGAATCAGAAGTGTATTGGAGATTTGTGCAGTTTTCAAAGGTGCAGAACAGTGCAAACAGAGGCAACATGGGGCATGGCAACGGATTTCCGAGCGAAGCCGACAGAGCATGCATTCGTCCCTCTTCCCGAGGCTGCTTTCCTATTCTTCATAGCTTAATTAATTTGCTTAATTAGTTAAGAGTTATGTAATAATTAATTAGCTAGGGTAGTTACTTAATTAGTTGATTTGTATTATTTATTCAGACCCTCCGTCGAGAGGGCGGATTTTGTAATAAGTGTGCGTGAGTGTGTGAATGTCTTCCAACCCCACGTCTTTCTCTCTTTTACTTAACCGCTTACGATAGTTAGTTCTAGGTCATGTTTCAATTAGCATCCTTATGCTCGCATGTTTGCATCATTCATTTGTATTGCATGCACCGGGCTCGGCGCATCATACTAACCGCATAGCATTTCAATTCCAACTTGAATACGTATATCGAGTTGTCGCATTTCACATGCCATTCTTAGATTGGCCGAGCCTATTCTAGTTGCATTTTTGCATGTGTTGCATTAGCCATCTTAACATGAACTAGGATCATGCATTTGATTACTAACTAGCTATTGTTTTGGCTCGGAGTACTAGGTAAGCGTTTACGCTTTAGCATACCGCATGAGTGTGAGTGTTGCCATGATGGCATGCTTACCATGAGGTTATTTGCTTATGTGATATAATTGTATGAATGCCTATGGGTGAAGGTTAGATTACTTGAATTGGAACAATTCATTGAAATGTGTGTTTTAAGCCCACTTGAGAGTGGCAAAATCATGTTTTCTTAAGCCCACTTGAGGGTGGCAAATCCACGTCTTAGCCTACTTACGAGTAGCACCATCAAACCATGTTCAAATAAACAAACATGAAATATTTTGTTCCAATTTAGGCGATCCGGTCTATACTTGTGTGTTGTGCGCATCACATAGTAATTTTAGGGTAATAACCGGAATAAGAACACTTATGTTTTCAAAACAAAATATCATGCTTAGTACAGGCCGATCTTTGATCTGGCGAGCGGGGGTGCTCATAGATGACCTTCCCCTCTCGTACCCAAGTTCCCGAGCCGAGGCAACTTTGGTGATGATGGACACGTGGCCTTAAGCAACGAGTCAGGGTTTCCTAAATTTTCCCAAAATAAAATATTTAGGTGGCGACTCTGTATCTGGCAAAGCAGTCCATGTTTGGCACTTCTTTCTTAAAAATCAATTTTCTAAAACAATTTGCCGAATTTGGACTCTTTGGTGATTTATCAATCTCACATCGCACATTGTGAGATCATATTAAGAACCGTGACATTTGAGTCCAAACTGTAGCACAGCATAAAGCCCTTGGGGCTCGTTTACACCAAGAGAGTAATCCTTGTCCGCATAGACTGAGTCCGCAGTAGAGACAGCCCGGCCTTTGTATGTTAACTCGGGCGACCAGTCCGAGGGGGCGCTGGATCGTGCAGATGGCCTGGTGATCGGTTGTTCAGTCTGGTCCTCCAAGTCGGTAGAAGAATGCTTGGTTGAATCCTCATCTGCTAGATGTTATTCGGTCTGATTTTTTTCTCGGTCTCTTCTACGACCGACCCGCAGCTTGTTCGCTGGCCAAAGCCAGCACAGCTCTCTCCTCTTGCACAACCGGTGTGGAAAAAGTCCCCCCAGATGCCTCCGGTGGCTGGGAGTTACTCGCCTCACCGGTGATCATTGACTTGATAGCTCGAATCTTGGCTATTTCTTGCTTGGCCGTCAAAGGGACCAGTTTGATCGGTGGAAGGCTGGGATCTGGTTCTGGAGAAGGTGCACGCAGAAATTCGGTCACCCTGCTCTTGTGCGGCGCCGTGTAGCGGTAGCTCGGTTCAAAGTCGAGCAGCTTGGGTGATTCTCGCTCCTCAGCCGAATGGCGCAACACAACCCTTATAGCTTCCTGGTTAACGCGGGAGTAATCCTCTACCAAGAGTTTATAATCTGCAACAAGAAGGCAAGTGTTAGATCGACAGTAAGAAGATCAATTCAGAAAGAAAATAACATATATTCGCCGAGACGCTCACCGGCACTCCCAAAATCTTTCTTAATGTACCAGTCTGGTATAGGCGCCTCGGTGTCCTCATAACGACCGGACACCCACAGGAAGCCGTCATCATTTGATTCTTTATCCGGATTACCTTCACTGAGTTTTGCTCGGCCTTTTTTGACCTTCAAATACTAGCAAAGCCCACCTTTATTTTTGCTAAGACTATATTGGTGAAATATCTCGGCGAGGCCGAGATTTAGACCGAGTATTCTATTTAGCTCAGCTACACCGTTTATTATCTTGTATGTATTGTTGGAGACATGGGTCGGGCACAACCTAGTCTGCCTTAAAAACTTGCAGATCAGCGGTTGGACCGGGAAGCGCAGGTCTCCTTCTACAATGGACACCACCGTAAAGGGGCATTTGTCCAGCTCACCCCAGGGAGTGTCTCCTTTCTTGGCGAGCTCCAAATGGACGTCATCTGGAATATTGTACTCTCTACGGAACTCGGCCAGCGCCCCGGGAGAATTCACCATGAACCAGTACTTCCCCATCTATCCCGGTTTTATTTAGTGAAGTGATTTAGGTCGTATCTCGGTCAAAATTTGGTGAATGTTTGCTTGGACTTTGAGCTTCACCGGTGGTTACGCTGGACAAGCTTGGGCGGTCCTAGTTTGTTTTGCATTATTAAGAAATAAGTCCAAGGATTAGCGCGGCACAAATTGCACGGCTCCAACAGGGAGGTGTCTAGCTCGGTTTAGAATACTGGGTCGTTTGATCGGTTTATTTTTCCTATCTCGGCTTCATTATCTGGCTGACCTGGCCTTCTTAGATCGGCTCTAGCCCCTTGTTGCAGCTCGATTTTGGCCTCAAAGCAAGACCACAAATAGGTTTTTGCTCGGCTAAATCCTATTTATAGATAAAAAAGTTGATTTTTTCTCGGTCTCGTTGGGGGTCAGGCTGTTTACCCTAAGTGTCAAGTTCATGCATAGAAACTTTGGGAAATAGGGGGCATGGGAGCCCCATCTGCTCCTCTGATTCCAGTTTTTCCTAGGGTGTACCAGTATTACCCCTAAGAGGGGGCGCTGGTATGATTCTAGCATTCCCAGGCAAGAACACGAAAAACAAAAATGAAGAACTTAAAGAACATAAACGGAAAATACGAGGGAAGGGTAGAAAAACTCATTAATATCGGGTGCCAAGCAGAGTTCAGTCAACCACGAGCTTGATTGCAGCTTCGGAAGGAATAGAGATGGACGAAAATGAGGCGAAGAGTAGTAATGTTAGTGACGGCAGAAGCTTGGAGATTTGGAGGTTAGGGTTTGGCTTGAGTGAGAAGATGAACAGTAGGGACGTGTGTGGCCCTTCACACGCGTATAAAAAGAGTGGGGGAACCCAAAGGGCGGCAACCGTTTGAATTTTGCCGGTGAGGAAGACAGCTGTGGGGCTGCACGGGTCCAATGATGTGAAGCCACGTGGCATCGAAAAGATGGCTCTGTCAGTACGGTTGTACGATCGATGACAAGACTACTGACGCAATTCAGAAGACCGACCAAATAAGATAGCTTGGTCATGGCGGTAACCCCGATCACGCTCAGCTCGAATGGGATTAAGGGGCAATTGAGAGGGAGATTTGCGCCGGACAAGTACGGCCGAGCTACTGTAACGCAAGTTATAACGAACCTTGCGAGAGCCAGACTATTTTGCTCGGTCGGAGTGGTTCCCCGGCCCGTTACGCCGGGCCGAGCTAGATTTGTCGACCGGAGCGTGGAGTCATGCGTGTGCCAGGCCGAGCTGTGACTCGACTAGGCATTCGGTTGGATCTACAATGGTGCGTCTGGACCGAGCCAAGCATGGCCCGAAATGAATTTAGACCGGGGCGAAGGCCTGTACGCCTCATGGCCAGTCAGTTTAGAAGGACCGACTTCTTACAGCTCGGCCGTATTGATCATGGTTGTGTTTCTTCCCAAGGGATAAGTTGGTCATGATATCCCGGTTGGGTGTGCCACCTGGACCAATGATGTGATGGAGGGAAAATCCACTTCTGGCAAGCGTCAATCCCGTTTGGCAGTTCCACACATGCTGTTTGGAGGTTTTAGCCTTTACACACGTAGGGTAGTGAGAGGGGAGCACTACCATCTGTCCAGGGAATGACAACAGAGGTAGTGCATACACAATCCCTGAGGCTGCATGGCCAGCCTAGAAAAATGAGGAATGGGGGACGTTGGAGGTAAGCAATATGAACAATTCTCTCTCAAAAAATAAAAAAAGTGCTCTCTTCTTCTTCTTCAAGGGTCTGACTTGATCGTCGGAGGGTCTATCTGGCAACACACTACTGGGCAGCTCACCATTTCTTTGTTTTCAGGTTAGGCGTCGTTACGTGAAGCTTGAGTTCAAGGAGTACGGAAAGCAAAGGATATTTCACCCCCCGTACAATTTCATATCCCATTAGTTTTTTTTTTCACATATTAACATATTAGATAATATTTAACTTATGGTGGAATACAATAATAATTTTTTTTTTAATCATATTTAAAAAAAATTGTCACATAATAAAGTGACAGAAAATAAGGAACACAATAAAAAATTTGAAGGAACAAAAAAAAAAGAAAAAGAAAAAAGGGTGCGATTTTAACTACATAATATGATGAAATTTGCCCCATGACAAATTTATGATGAAAAGAATGTTTATTTTAATTTTTTTTTTTTTGAAAATTTCCCCATAATAAATTTCTTTATGATGAAAAAAATATTTAATTTTTTTTTCTCCTTCAACTTTTTATTATGTGCCTAATTTTCTACCACTTTTTTATGGGAAAATTTGATTAAATATGGTTAAAATTTTTTTTGATGTATTTCATCATTAGCTTAATATTATTTAATATGTTAATTATAAAATGATAAAAACAAAAAAAGATAAACTAGAGACAAATGTATAAAATGGTAATTTGGTCTCACTAGCAAAAAGTATTTATTATAGTAGTGTATATTTATTATTATTTTTTTATATAAAAAATATTATATACACTAATTAATATATCAATTAATGTATTAATAGTTGATGTAGCATAATTTTAGAAATTTTAAATATTTATAATTTGTATAATAAGTGGAGTTAATAATAATGTAATAATGTATATTCAAATAATAATTGATTCATTAATTAATATATATAATACCACTATTTTTTTATACTTTCTATAATAATAGAGTTAATTATTATCATTTAATGGATTCTCACTCGTAGTTAATGAACGCAGGAGGTTGTCTCCAATCCACTGTGGATTGGACTGTGTTATTTTGGTACGTGAAACTCATCAGAGGTCCGTTTCAATTATTTGAATGATTTATGTTTTAGATCACAATATGTAAATCATTGATAAAAAAAATAAAGTCTATCTAATAACAATAGCTATACTATTTTACGACATTTATTTTTAAAAAATAACAAATATTTTTTGAAAAATAGATCATTATTTTTTTGGAGATAAGTGTAGTAAACTAAAGTGGTTACTATTACCAGATTGATTTAAATTTTTTTTTATAGATAATTTACACGTTGTAGTCTAAAAAATTAACAGTTCAAATTATTAATATGGAACTCGTGATAAGCCTCACAAACCCAAACAACATGTGGACGGGAGACAAGCTAATCCCTTAACAAAACCCTTTTATTATTTTTATTTTTGTTTTTGTTATAATATTTGTGATAATAAATACTATAAATATCATATCCTGTGTATAATACTCATAAAAAAAATATATATATGTGCAGCATGGGATGACCACCAATATATACGTCTTCCGCTAACAAAAAAAAAAGAAAAAAGAAGAAAGGATGTCACCAACCTATGTAGGAAAAGTTACATAATGATATATAAATAAATAAAAAAACAGAGTAAATTATAAATAAATTTTTTAAATTTTACTTAAAATACGAGTTGCCGTTCGTGTTTTTAGAAGTTATAAATATTCCCTAATTAAAATTTGTCATTTAATAGAGTTAATAAAAAAATAAAATTCATAACTATCCTTTTATACAACAATAAAATTATTAGAACTATTAATTGAAATATATTATTAAAAACTATTAATTGACTTTATAATTTAAAAATAAAATGGTTCATTTGTTATGAAATTTTAAATTTCAAGGGATGAGATATAATTTCCAGAACTATAGAGACAATTCATATTTTAAGCAAATCTTATAGGGTGTATCTGTAATTTGCCCAAAAAACTGAGAATACTTATTTTTGGGTTTTGAATTTTCGAAAATAATTTTTGAATTTTTTATTTTTCATATTTTGTTATCTTTAGTGAATTGTTTTTATGTTTTAATTGAATTTTTTTATTTTAGATGCACATATTCCAAATATACTTAAAAAGTAAAATATTTGTAAATAAATCTAAAAATAATAATAAATGAAAAAATTACTTACTAGATTTGGTGTTTTATTTTAAAGAATAAAACACCGTAACTTGGTATGTTTTGGTTGATGTTAGATTGTTTAGTGTTTAATTTTAATTTAATTTTTTTTATAATTGCAGAGCACTAGTTAACGTTCATTGTTTTATTTTAATTTTAATTTTTTCGAATTGAGAACCAATTACTGGTGTGCTTTATTTGATGTTTACTATTTATTTTACTGGTTTGAGGTTTATAATTTACAAAGAACTATTAAAATTTTATTGCCAACAGTAGCACTAGTAGGTATGCATTGTTTGGTGTTTAATTTTACTTTTAATTTTTTGAAATTGCAGAGCACTGACTAGTGTACATTTTAATTTAATTTTTTTAAATTGAAAAGTACTGGTTAGTGTGCATTTTAATTTTATTTTCAAAAAAAAAAAAATTGCAAAGCACTAATTGTGTATATTATTTGGTATTTAATTTTAGTTTTATTGTTTGGAAGGCATTGTTTAGTGTTTAATCTTAATTTTTTATTTTTTATTTTCTAGAATTGCAGAGTATTATTTTCTGTGCATTGTTTGGTGTTTAGTAATATTTTTCTGGATCAAAGAGCAATACCAAGTGTACAATAGCATTGGTTTATATGTTTTGTTTATGTTACCCAAAAGACATTCAAAGAGCAATACCAAGTGAACAAGACTTTTACATATAAAAAAAATAATATCCTAATAAAAATTATTACTAACACAATAGATAAATATAGTTAATGAAATAAAAATAATAAAAATAAGTGTTCTAACAACTATGTCAATTAATGATTTTAGCACAATAAAAATATGAAATATAGTTATGGCAATTTAAATAAAACAAAGAGATAAGAGAGAGAGAGGCAAACAAGTTTATAGTGGTTCGGTTTCAACTCGACATACGTCCACTCCTCAAGCTTCACTTGCGATTTTCCACTATGTTCTAGCTTCACGGGGGTGTTAGCAGCCTCTTTATAAATGGAGCAATCCTCCACAAATTTTACACAGACTTTCTAAGTCAAGAATACTGAGTGTACTACACTCTTACAAGATTAAAAAGAAGGTGTTTTTACTTTCACAAAAAGCTATAAGAATTATATCTCAAAGATATATATAAAAAATGAATTTTTTATTTTTCTGTAAATCTCACACAAGAAATATGAACTTAATACTATAAGGCTCAGTGTATAATTTCTGAGAGAGGATGCAAACAAAAATTGAAAAACACTTCTCAGAAAATTTTTCAGAGAATAGATGTGAGTGATTATAGATCAAAGAATATTTTCTGATTTTTTTTGTAACTTGTTTACATTAGAGGCTTTGACGTCTTCGTATCTCCCGCCATGTCGTTTTCTGGGAACACCAAATGTTTTCCTCGCTATCCTCCTTTCACTTACCCGGACTTTCCACTACTGCACTATTTACTGATCCTTCCATCGATCTTTTCTCTGCTGATTTTGATACAGGGTCTTCATTCATCGAGACGCCCTTGCTCACTCCTGATGCTGTCCAGCCTGCTCCCTCTGAAGGTCTACCTCTTATTGCCACACCTCCTTCTCCACCGGTTCTTCCTCCCATCGATCCTCCTACGGGTCGACCACGCCGGGTAACTCAACCTCCTCTCCATCTTCGTGATTATATTGTTGGATCTGCTGCCTTCTCTACTTATGAACCTACCTCCTATCGTGAGGCTTGTACTAATCCTCTTTGGCAGCAAGCTATGACTGATGAACTCCAGGCCTTGGACAAAGCTCATACTTGGGATCTTGTTGATCTTCCTCCTGGCAAGACTGCGATCGGCTGCAAATGGGTTTACAAAATCAAAACACATTCTAATGGCTCTATTGAACGCTACAAAGCTCGTCTTGTTGCCAAGGGTTTCAACCAAGAATATGGCATTGATTATGAGGAGACATTCTCTCCTGTTGCTCGGCTTACCTCTGTTCGCAGTTTACTTGCTGTTGCTACTGCTCGCCACTGGGGGCTCTTTCAGATGGATGTCAAAAATGCTTTCCTCAATGGTCATCTTCTTGAGGAGGTCTAAATGCAACCTCCACCTGGGTCCACTTTTCAACCTCATCAGGTTTGCAAACTACAGCGTGCTCTCTATGGTCTCAAGCAAGCGCCTCGTGCTTGGTTTGCTAAGTTCAGTTCTGCCATTCATGACTTCGGATTCACCTCTAGCTCCTATGACTCTGCTCTTTTTATACGGACTACTTCTCATGGTACTACTCTTCTTCTTCTGTATGTGGATGATATGATTATCACTGGTAATGATAAAGCTGGTATTCTCCACCTCAAACAATTTCTCCACCAACAGTTTGAGATGAAGGACCTTGGTACTCTTAACTACTTCTTAGGCCTTGAAGTCTCTCATGATTCTACTGGTTCCTATTTGTCCCAGGCCAAATATGCATCCGATCTTCTGGCTCGTGCTGGTCTTACTGATTGCAAAACTGCCTCTACTCCGGTTGATCCTCAGATTCGTCTCACTCCTCTCGATGGGACTCTTCTCTCTGATGCTACTCTTTATCGCCAGCTCGTCGGTAGTCTTGTCTATCTCACAGTCACTCGTCCTGACATTGCCTATGCTGTTCACATTGTCAATCAGTACATGTCGGCTCCTCGCACTCCCCTCTATACTGCTCTACTCCGCATCCTTCGCTACCTCAAAGGCACTATGTTCCATGGTCTTCACTTCTCGGCTTCTTCCTCTCTTGACCTACGTGCCTTTTCCGATGCTGATTGGGCTGGGGATCCTACGGATCGACGCTCCACCACGGGATTCTGTTTCTTCTTAGGGGATTCTCTTCTTGCTTGGCGTAGCAAAAAACAATCCCTCACTGCCCGCTCTAGCACCGAAGCTGAATACCGAGCTCTTGCTGATACTACTCAGGAACTTCTCTGGCTTCGCTGGCTCCTTGCTGATATGGGTGTTTCTTCATCTGCTCCTACCCCTCTCTACTGTGACAATCAGAGTGCCATTCAGATTGCTCACAATGATATTTTTCATGATCGCACCAAACATATTGAGATTGATTGTCATTTCATTCGCCAGCATGTTACCTGTGGAACTGTTCATCTTCTTCTTATTGCTTCAGTCGATCAACCCGCTGATCTCTTCACTAAGGCTCTTCCTCTTGGCCGCTTCAATGATCTTGTTTCCAAACTCAACTTGGTTGATGCTTTCCCTCCTTGAGTTTACGGGGGCTGTTAGTATATACTTGTTAATTACTTGTTAATTAGAATAGCTTTAGCTTTATAATTATTAATTGTATAGCTTTACTTTATGCTTTCGGTGTAATTGTTAATTGTATAGCTTCACTTTATGCTTTCGGTGGTAGTGGGTTTTTTGGTATCCAATGCCCATATTTCTCTCTATAAAGAGAGACTTCATTCTCTTTGTAAATGATAACAAATATAGAAACATTTCAGAGTCTCTCTCTCGCTCTCTAGCTTCTCTCACTCTAGAGGATCCTTGGTGCTATATATTAGCTATAATTGACTATTTGAGTCGTAATTATTTTTAGAATCTATCTTAGTTGGGATCATCTTGGAAGAATGCAAGCTAATAAATTAAGAGCAAATCAAACAGATGTAAATGAATTTGTTGATATTTCAATTTGCACTTTTATAGAATACACAACCAAAAAAAAAAAATGTTAATAAATAAAAAATACATTTCGTGGTGTGTATAGCGTGGGTTCACTGCTACTAAAAGGAGAGTGAGTAATTATGGTAAGTAATCTAACTTTATGATTTTCTTATAATAATTTTTTTCTTTTTGCCATTTTTAGTGATACGTTTAAAAAGTAAGATTTTTGTTATTTTATATAGATAAGTTAATATCTTACAACTTCTTAATGTTAACCCCAAAAAAATAAATAATAAAAAAAATGCATATGATTTTAAATTTTGAATTAAAAGTTAATTTATAATAGGAGTATTTTTATAATAAAAAATATTATTTATAGTATTTATGTTCCAACTAGTGATCATTTATTCTTACGAGTCTCTCAAATCCGTTCAAATTCATAGCATAACTTGAAAAAAAATTCAATCTAAAATCCTGTGACTAGTTTTGGGGATGTTTGACCTGATTTGGCATTAAGCTTTGCTATTGCGGAAACAATTAGATCTTTACGAAAAATGCTTTGGAGCTCTAATTTTTGAGCTTTAAAGGTAGCTCTAATGAGTTGGCAATTGGCTCCACCCACACTGATGTGATGTTTTGGTCTTGGTTTATTTTTATTTTATTTTTTTTATTTATTGCCATGTCATTAGTGCTCCATTAGAGCACCAAAATTAGTGGTATGAATCATTGCTGAATCTTTATCTATCTAAAGACTTGCCTTAGTATCTTGAAGTCTTGCGTATACATATGCCAAGTGAAAATTTATATTCCTAAATTACCTTTTAATCTCACTTAGTAGTTATCACACATTAATAAAGGTTAATACAATTTTATTTTACACATAAATTAAATTATGAAAAAAATCTATATTAAACAAATATTTATATAATACATGCATTTACATATAGAAACACTAATTATCTATACTATTATCTAAAACAAAGTTTTAAACAGGTCTATTAAAGTCATATATCATGTCTTTTCGGTTGATTTAATACCTATTATGCTATCAATATCTATTAGTAAAAATTTAGTTTAACAAACACAAAAGATCAAACTTTAGTTGAGTTTTATACCTTAAACAGATTAAAGATTTCTTTAGAAGTAGTTAAATGAAGAAGAAAAACTAGAACAAAATAGAATATGTATCATTTAAATAAATTATCACTTGTTACAAGTTACATGAACTTAAACAAGAATAAAAATTAAAAAATACATCAATTTGATAGAAGAAAAGAAATAGGAGTTGAAAAAAGTTATCACTGATTTACTCTTATAATTACTAATTTGACTATTCCTAATTAGAAACTAATATCACGATGTATAAATGATTTGATTTGATTGTTTTCTTTTTCTTATTTATAGGCAAAGACTCTCAAAAACAGCTTTCTTAATTCATGTGCCATCTTCTACAATGTTTATCATAAACAGTCACCACTTTTGCCTATTGATCAAAGTCACGTATCATTCAATATAGTAACTTCCTCTACTTTTTCGAAAGATTATTTTCTCCATTTCCTTAAAATTTGCACATTATCAATTGACCATAACTGTGTCGTATTTGTGCTCTTTTTTTGCCATTCAATTTGAAACTCATGATTTGTCAAGACCACCATCATGTGTCACTCATGGCTTGCTTTGCTTATATCGACAGACAATTTACAAAATGGGTGCAAACAATATGTTATTGAGATGAGTTATGTTAGAGGCCCCAATCAAATTATCAAATGTTCTATCAAATCTTTCATATAGGTGTGGGACCTACATACATATGAAGTTTGTAGGTCTCACACCCATGTGAAAGATTTGATAAAATATTTGGTAATCCATTTGAGGTCCATAACATTTTCCTATTAAGATATGACTTGCATAATAATAATAATATGGTCATAATCACTTTAAAAAAAAATAATTTATGATTTGTGTTATAATATCTAAGAGAGAGAAAGAGAATATTATATTAAATATTGTAATAATATATACAAAACTCTTTTATATAAGAGGAGAAAAATCTAAATATGATAATGAATATAATATAACATATATGATAGACAAAATATATAATTATTATATTTAACACTCCCTCAAATTCAAGTAAGGATACCAATTTAAGTTTAGAGAGAGAAACTAAACATGAAACAGAACTAAAAAATAAATAAAACATGGATAGATCCGAGGTAAATAGATTGCAAAGTTCAAATGAGAGCGCAAGGGTGCTTGAGATAGATCAAATGTCAAAGTTAATGCAGGAGACAGTGTATGGTCATGTTGGACCGTTGTAGAAGAAGAACGGGTGTCCAACCAGCAAATGTGACACACACATAACTTATTTGAAGTAAAAGGAAAGACAGGGTGGAGCAAAAGCACACCCAAAAATAAAATAAAATTTTGCGAGTAAAAAAAATATGATAGAGATATTTGGGATAGAAATAAACCAGCAAACAAAAAAGATCATCAAGAAATGCGACTGAAAGGAAAATATAGCAGTGGAATGTGCTGAGATTCGGCAGGCGGCCAAAGCAAAGTTGCTGCCCGCCAGTAAGGCAAAGAACATCAAGAGCTTAATCTATAACTCTGATACGATGTTACAATATGTAAGAGAGAGAAAGAGAATATTATATTGAATATTATAACAATGCATACAAGACTCCTTTATATAAAAGGAGAGAAATCTAAATATGTTAATAAATATAATATGACATGTATGATAGACAGAATATATAGTTATTATATTTAATAATTTGAATTGACAGACCACAATAAGATTAGATTTGATCACAATTAATTGGCCATAATCGACATGAAAATTAAAATATGATGTCAACAATACCTTTATTATTTTTTTATTTTATTTTATTTACTTGAATTTTACACGTTAGGCAACAACTTAATTATTAGAGTAACTCCAACGCTACCTTTTAGTTTTTATTGCTAAAGTATAAAAAATGAATGCTTTTTATTTTATCTAATTAAATTTTTATTTATGTGCTTTAACACTGCTCTTTATTTTACTTATTTATTTACTTAAACTGTACAAAGAATATTTTAAAACTCTCCAAATATAACTAATTTAAAAAACTTTTATTAAAATAGTTACTCCCTCCGTCCTAAAATATTAATCCTTTATTCTATTTTTTATTGTCCCAAAATATTAGTCTCTTTTCAAAAATTAAGGACTAAAATAATATGAATTTCTTATTTTTTTTAAAATTCATTAATAACACAAAAAATACAATTATGATAATTGATATTCTTAAAAAAATATACTATCAAAAAGTAATTTTAAAAGATTAAAATATTTCTAAGTACAATAATTGTACTAAAAAAAGTTAAGTTCTCAAAAAAAAAAAAAAACTATTTTGATGGAGGAAATAATAAATAATAATCAACGTATCTATTTTAAAGAGCTTATTACAAATACTCTTTTAAAAACATAGAAATCACCATTTCACACCTTCTACTCTAGACTAGAGGAGAGGATTCTTGATCCTCCAAACGAGTCTGGATCCCCTCCTTGCAAGCCTTCCTTGCAATCCTCCTTGCAACGGCTGAGCAAAGGCCATAAAAAAAATAAAAAAATAAAAAATAAATAAAGAAATTGAATTTTCATTTTCTTTCCACCCAAAGACACAGAACAGAGCCTACACAGATTTTGGTTCTACAGATTTTGGTTTGGAATCACACTCACAAAAACACACTAATTCCTTCTTCTCCGTCGAATCCACCCTCACCGGCGACCCAGTCTCAGCCGTTGTAGATCCGACGACGGGGAAACACTCTCGACGCCGTTACAGATTTTGTCTACTTGGCAAACCAGAGCCATCATGCTCTTCTCCTCCACCTCACCGGCAGACCCTCGCTACAGCGACCAAATGTTAGTCTCCATTGTCTCTGTCTCTGTAATTGGTTTGCCGTCACTCCCCAAACCGAATCCATTGATGTCTGTAATAACATTGATGTCTGAAGACTGACCTCATTGTCTCTGTTTGTAATTGCAATGAGGCTGAAGACTAACCTCATTGTAATTACACTGTATAGGCTGAAGACTAACCTCATTGTCTCTGTCTGCAATTACAGAGACAAAAATTGAAACAAAACAAAACATAGTCTTCATTGTATGTCTGTAATAACAATGAAATACATTCAATTTACACTGTCAATGGTATTTCAGTGTTAAAAATATTGTTTATTTGTATGATTGTTCAGAATCAAATGTGTACCAGTGAAATACATTCAATGTTAAAAATACATCCAATGAAATGCATTCAATGGTATACAATCAACATTGTGTATTTCAATGGTTTTTCAGTGTTAAAAATACTGTGTCAATGAAATACATTCAATTTCATGTGAACCTATAGACAGATAAAAAAATTCACTTGTTATAATTGATTTAATATTTTGTATTTTTATTTGTTATACATGCAATTCACTTGTTATACATTCAATTTCAGTGTTAAAGGTGACAAATTGTATTTTTATGCTATTTTGTATCCGTTGAGCTACAATAGGATTGCCAAACCCTGTGTAATGACCCAACCCAAAACTAAACGACTCTTGTTGCCTATGAATCATTGTTACCAAAGGTACTTGGCTTGCATACCTTTTCTTAGACACTTGAAGGAGAACCAAGTAGTTGGAGTTTGGGATTATATAGTTTAATTAATTTATTATTTGATCTTAATTGGGGCTGGCCATATGGTTCTCATTTCTTGTTTCTAGTTTAATTGATTTCTTATTTGATCTTAATTGCATACCTTTTGTCTCTTTAATTGATTTATTATTTGATCTTAATTGCATAACTTTTGTGTAGTTCTCATTTCTTAGACACTTTAATTGATTTGTTCTTGTTTTCTTTTGTCTATGAAATAAATATATTATTTATGTAGCTAAGATTTTATTTATATGGGTTTTCAGTTGCATTTTAATATGGATATGGAACCTGAGAATGATTGTGCTTGGAAGCTAAAACATGGAATGACATTTGATTCTGAACAAAGTGTGTATGGTTTTTATAATACATATGGAGGAAGAATCGGGTTTAGCATAAGAAGGGATTTTTGTAGGAAGAACAAGTTCACTAACCAACTTATTTGTAGACTTTTGGTTTGCAACAAGGAGGGATTTCGGAAGGTTGACAAACGAGACCCATTGGCAAAAAATCCTAGAGCTGAAACTAGGACTGGTTGTGAGG
This sequence comes from Camellia sinensis, assembly GCF_004153795.1. NCBI lineage: Eukaryota > Viridiplantae > Streptophyta > Magnoliopsida > Ericales > Theaceae > Camellia > Camellia sinensis. The sequence continues at coordinate 187,921 of NW_021026735.1, forward strand.
CTCGACTTTATGTTAAATTAGATGAGGGTACTGGGAGATTTGTTGTGACTAATTTCAAAGAAAAACATAACCATGATCTTGTATCACCAGAGTGTGCCCACACGTTGCCATCACAAAGAAAGATATCGACTACCCAAGCAATTGAGTTAGATTTGGCGGCACAATCTGGTCTTCGTTTAGGCCAGTCTTTTGAACTCATGGGTAAGGAAGCTGGTGGGAGGCAATGTCTTGGGTTTACAAAATTAGATCAAAAAAATTATTTGAGAACCAAAAGACAACAAAGTTTAACATATGAGGAAGTAGGCAATGTGTTGCAATACTTTAAAGAAAAATCTTTGCAGAATCCTTCCTTCTTTTATGCTTTTCAATTAGATAATGAGGAGCAAATAACCAATATGTTTTGGGCCGATGCACAAATGATCGTGGATTATGCCCAATTTGGTGATGTTGTCACATTTGATACGACTTGCAAGTTAAACAAAGAACATAGACCCTTTGCATCTTTTGTGGGATTCAGCCATCATAGGGAAACAGTTATATTTGGTGCAACATTGTTGTATGATGAGACCGCCGAATCGTTTGTATGGTTGTTTGAAAATTTTCTAGAGGCTATGTCAAGAAAGGCACCAAAAACTTTGTTCAGCAATCAAGATGCTATAATGGCTAAAGCCATACCTATCGTTATGCCTGACACAAGTCACCGATTGTGTAATTGGCATTTGATGCAAAATGCATTAAAACATGTTAATTGTTTGTTCTAAGATAAGGGGGTAAAGGGTTTACTAAATAAATTCTTCTTTGACATTGAAGATGCAAATCAATGGAAGTTAGAGTGGGCGGAAATGCTTGATAAATATGATGTGCGTGAAAACCATTGGTTGAAATTGACTTTTGTGGTAAAAGAAAAATGGGGTTGGCCATATGTTAGATCAACATGGGCTGCGGGAATGAGTATATCACAGCTTAATGAATCTTTTAATGCTTTTTTTGAAGGATTACATTCGTTCTGATTTTAACTTAAATGAATTCTTCATGCATTTCAAAAGGGTACTTTACGAGAAGCGATGCAAGGAGTTAGAAGTAGGATATGCTTTGTGCCAAAGGTTGCCAAAGGTGAAAGCAACAATAAGAATGTTAATTCAAATGGGTAATGTCTACACAAAAAAGATATTTGAGAAATTTCAAAATGAGTACTTTCGATCCATTGAATCAGACATAGAAGCAATTGAATATGGCGATGCTCGTACCATTTACACAGTTGTTGATGTTGCTAACAAACATGCAAGGAAATTGAAGATGGGGAGGGATGGCTCTTTCAGTTGTAATTGTACAGAGTTTGAAAGGGAAGAAATCTTGTGTTGTCACTCATTGAAGGTTATTAGAGACATATTGAAGATGAAAGAGGTTCCTCCACAATACATTCTAAAGAGGTGGACCAAACAAGCAAGAGCCGAAACTGTGAAGGACATTAAGAGGAATGACATTCAAGTAGATGTGAAATTCCAACAAGCCTTGTAGTATAAGACATTGATGACAACATTTAGAGCACTAGCAAGTAGAGCTGCTGAAATTGAAGAAACTTATGATTTTTGTATTGCACACCTTGTTACATTAGGTGCAAATGTTGAAGGCAAGTTAAGTGCTCATTTTGGTGTTGGAAATGAAGTAAGTAATGATGATGACACCCAAAGCTTTGAAATGGATTGCGAAGATATGAATCATGTTATGCAACCAAAAGGATTGAAGAAAAATGTGGCAACTAGTAGGGCAAAATGAGGGTAAAAGGTGGATTCGAAGCGGCATTGGTAGCGAACTCCAAAAAAAAATCCCATGCTAACAGCTTGGCTTCATCACAATCTATTGCAAGTCCAACAGTTGTACCTTCTCCATTATCTGTTTGAGGAGATATCTATGTTCGTCAACATGTTCCTCCTCTTCAACCTCTTCCTCTCCTTCATCCTCTTCCTCCATCTTTGCCCATGGGTGGTAATTCTATTCCTCCACCATTGATGTATCCCACATATCATGTAAGTGTTACTTTAACATTGTATTTTTTGTGTAGATATAATATGTGACTCAAACCATGATTGCAAAGCCTAATATATGACATTGTTGTAGGCGAACAATTTGCGGGATATGTATGTAGTGCCAAATTCTTTGCCAAATTCAATGCCTCAATGGTATTCTGCGCAACCAACATTCCAGTCACTACTTCAAGGTTCATGTGGATATGACATTGAGTTTCGATATTCTCAAGAATCAAACAGTCCAATGTGTAGTCAGGTTCGTCCTTGCTGCCTTTTTAATTTGTAGTTGCTGAAAATTCTTGCTTTTTACTTACTGAAAATTTTGTTAGAACATGTATTTACTTGCCGAAAATTCATTTTAAAGTATGTATTTAGCTGCTGAAAATTGTGGAAAATTCTGTCTTTTTCCATTTTAGGCTATGGACAAGCAGAAAGAGAAGCAAACTGAAGCTGAAATTGGCATGGAAAGTGAAGTCATAGCAGCTCAAATTGTGAAGCAAACTGCTGTTGGAAAGTGATGTTACTGCACAAATTGTGATGTTGCTGGAAAGTGAAGTAATGGTTTGTATGTGTGTTCAAATGGCTTGCTAGCTAGAAAGTGATGTTCAAATTGTGTGTTCAAAGTGTTCAAATTGGCTGGAAAGTGATGTTCAAAGTGATGTTCAAACCGCTGCTGTATGTGTGTTCAAATTATGTTCAAAATGTGTGTTCAAACTACTGTTGTATGTGTGTTCAAATTGTGTTGTTGCTGGAAAGTCAAGTAATGGCTTGTATGTGTGTTCAAATGGCTTGTGAAGTAATGGCTTACTGGAAAATTCTGTGTACCTGTGTGTTCAAATGTTAATGGCTTGTATGTTAATGGCTTGTATGTGTGGACCAATGTGTTAATTTAGATGGACCAATGTGAGCAAACTTCACTTGATGTTAATTTACACTTGATGTTATATTTCATTTTCTTCTGATTGATTTTCAAATGGACCAATGTGTGTGTTCAAATTTTTAGATTTTGTTTTGTGTGAAAGAATAGGTACATAGATTTGCAACAGATCTGCCAAATAGCATCCACAGATTTTCTTGTGTGAAAGAACAAGTACACAAATCTGCAACAAATCTGCCAAATAGATGCTTGGGTGCAATTTTGTTTAGATGCAATTTTGACGCCAAACATATTTGCCAGTTGATGCAATTTTGTTTAGATGTTTGGGTGATGTTCACTTTTGTTTAGATGCCAAATAGCAGCCACAGATCTGCAACAGATCTGCCAAATAACTTACATGTGGATGCAATTTTGTTTACATGCAATTTGCTACAATTCTGATGAAATACAGATGCAATTTTGATGCCAAACAGATCTGCCAGTTCATGCAATTTTGTTTACATGCTTGGGTGATGTTCAATTTTGTTTAGATGCCAAATAGGAGTCACATATCTGCTAAATAGCAGCAGTTACATATCTGCAACAAATCTGCCAAACAGATCTGCAATAGATAACAGATGCAATTTGATGCAATACAAATGCAATTTGATGCAATACAGATACAATTTTGATGCAATACAGATGCAATTTTGATACCAAACAAATCTTTAACAGATAATAGAACTTGTTCATTAGAACCAAAGCATCAACAAACAACATCCACAGATCTGTCAAATCTGCTTTAAACTTGCTAACAGATAATATTTGAGGCCACAGATAAGTGACAAACAGATACTAGTTGACATATAACAGATCTGCCAAATCTGTTCATTAGAAACAAACCTACAACAGATAACAGAAGTTGTTCATTATAATCAAAATTCATTCACCAAAATAACAAAACCTGCAACAGATAACAGGCCACAGATAAGTGATAAAGCATCTACAAAATTCATTCATCCACAAAGCATCCACAAAATTCATCCACATAGCATCCACAAAATTCATCCACAGATTTGCCAAATAGCATCCACAAAACTCTAACAATGAGACCAATGTTTCCCAAATTTCATTCCATAATAAAATTCTAAGTTACATCATAATAACTTATAAAACTCATTCCATACATTCATTCCATAATAAAATTCATTCCAAAAAGCTATTAAGTAAGTTACATAAGTTACATAAGTTACATCATAATAACATTTATTCCATAAACATAAGTTACATCATGAAGTACAATACAACCAAAAATGGTAGAAACTTTTATTCAATTTCTCAAAATACAATAAAGTACAAAAGTTACATGATAAAGTACAAAATGATAGAAAATACAATGAAATACACCATCCCTTTGATGTTATTTTTTATCCTTTCAAGCCTTTGACCATAGTCATTTTCCATGTCATGAAGCCTCATCCTTACATCATTAAAGTCTTCTATTGTTATAGCATCACAAGCTCTAGTGTTGGAACGGATTCTGGACGTAACGCCTTCATCATCTTCATCCACGAACTTGAAGTAATTGCAATGGGGAGTGGGAGTGTTACTCTACAATGCATGACAATCAGTTAGTTGAATAAGACAAATATTAATGTGACTACTGAAGGATTAAAATTTCCAATACATACTTACATATTTTGATGGGCAAACAAAGAACAAACGCCCTTGATTTCCATTCTCATTGGTTCTTACAATATATATGGCAGCGGTTCTTCCACAATTGCACAGCCTCGGTAGTAATCTTATGTTGTTAATGTTAGAAGAAGAAGCCATTTTTTAAATCTGCATACATGAGAAACATCTATTTGTGTATATTCCATAATGTTATGTTCCATAATAAAATTCTATGTTGCTAATGCTATGCTTGTGTTTGATAGGGTTAATAACAATTCTATTTGAATTTGAGGGACAGAGTGTATGTCATTACTGTTAACATTATATTTTTTCAAACTGCCATGTTTAATAGCATTTGAACAGAGGTTACACAGACTAAACTATTAATAGCATTTGAACAAACATGGCAGTTCAATGTCAGTCATTTTCTTCAGTTTCAAATATAGCATTTGTGATTAAGACTGAACAAAGGTCATTTTCTTCAGTCATTTGAACACACATAGCAATTTCAAACTGAACAAACATAGCAGTTTAATGTCAATTCATATGCAGTTTTACAAACATAGCAGTTCAATGTCAATTCAATTATCAATCACACATGTTACACAAAATTATACATCTTGATAATTATCAATCTACATAATTATGATTCCATGTTATCAATTGGCATAATCATACTATTTATCAATCATACTATTTATCAATCTGCATAATTATGATTCCACAATATGCATATATGATTTCAAAATTTAGCTACTGTAGTTCCACATTTTAATGATATATGTTCCACTATTTATCAATCTGCATAATTTGGCTCCGAAATGCATATATGTTCCTCACAATATGTTCCAATTATACTATTTATCAATCTGCATAAGAGTAATTTTGAAAGCCCTAATTTTCAAATTTCAAATCTATTTTATCAATCACAACCCTAACCTTTTGATTTCAGTGTTTCGAGGACGAACCTGGTTCATTTATGGCCTGAAAACCCACGTTCTCCTCAACAAATTCCTTCGCTCCAGCCGATGGTGGTCGCGGTGGAGCTATGGTCCAAGCAGAGAAAAAGAGGGCTACAGCGGTGGGTTGGGTTTACGAGTGGGTTGCTGTCGGGAGTGGTCGCCGGTGAGGCTAGGTTTGGTGCAGGAGAAGTGAGTGTAAGAGTGAGGGAGATTGAGAGTGAGAGTGAAGTGTATACACTGTATAACCTATATAGCAAAGCGGGAAAGTGAAAATTCAATTTATTTATTTATTTTTATTTTTTTTATGGCCATTGGATATGCAACGACTATTACAAGGAGGGCTTGTAAGGAGGGGATTCGGACTCCCTCCAAACAGCACCCAACCCCACCGACATCAGATAAGTACGTCTCCAGTCATACGTAATCAATGACGTCATCCTTTCCTTTATTATAGTACCCTTCTTTCCAGTCTCTAGAACTCTCTCGCTCTCAATACCCAAAAAATAGAAGTATTAAAAGAGCTGAAAATGACTTCATCTACTATTATTCAATGAGAGAAAATGATAGTACTGACATGTGCAATTTTTTATTTTTTTCCCATTTTCTAGTAGCTATAAAGTAATTACGAAAGAGAGTGGTCTATCTGGGTTTGCTCTCCATCTTTAAGCAAGATATTCAACATCCAGAGTTCTGTCTTCTTTCAACTTCTCCAAGAGGTAAGGGTTTTTTTTTTTTTTTTAATTTTATTTATTTCTGACTTGGAAAATATTTATATTAAAACAACAACATAGAAACAAGACTAAAGCGTCATACAAACATGTTGTGTTTTGAGAAATTGGTAAAAAAATATTTTTTAAATTATTTTTTGTGATTTTTGGGCTTTTTGTGTTAAAAGAGTTGGCTTTTTTTTGTAATTTTTTGTGTGTAAAAAAGTTAAAAATTATCTTTTGTGGAAGTTCTCAAAACACCCCATATAAGCCAAATGGAAAAAAAAAAACAATAAAAAAAAAAAGCAAACAAAAAATAAATTGTCCAAAAACAAATCAGTTACGATATAACAAAAATATCGATCTTTTTGAAGATGTAGTCCGGAAAGTAAAATGTACATCAAATCAAGCAAGATCTTGAAAGCCCACCGACGTCGATACGTCCCTCGTCACAGCTGCCAATTCCTAATTCTTGCCACTTTTTTTTTTTTTTGGGTTGAATAATTTGTTTGGGGAGTTGATAATCATTTCTATGCTTATAAAATCATTTGGAACACTCCGTTTGGATCAACTGATTTGATAAGAAATAAAGAGGAGAATTTAAGGGGTGCGAATTGATGAAAAATAGTGACATTTTGTAAGAAAGAGAACCCTTCATAATACTCTGTTTATAAATTATAGATTTCATTTCTCACCAAAGTGGTGAGATTATGAACTTTTTCATAATACTCAGACTGCTCGAGGTCAGAGATTACCAAAATACTTGGACCATGTTACTAGAAAGAGAAGAGCTCCCAAGGCACTACCAAGAGTAGGTTGTAAAGTACAATTTCGCATACGGTACGATCTGGAGGTTGGTGAAGGGGAAAAGTATGTAGTGGCTCACTTCATCGTAGACCATAATCATGAATTGGCGGAACAACACTGTGTTGTGTATCTGAGGTCACATCGGGGTTTAAACAACGCTGATAAAGCTCAAGCAATGGCTATGCGCAGCGTCGGTGTGAAAACTAGCCAAATCATGAACTATATGGTAAATCAATTTGGGTGTTATGAGAATGTTGATTTCATCTATACAGATTTGTACAACCACATTCAAGCCGAACGTAAAGCAGAAGTTGAGGATGGTGATGTGCAGGGTGCTTTGGTTTACCTATGTGCAAAACTTGATGTTGACCCACATTTTTTTTACAAGTATGATGTGTGTAAGGATAACAAGTTACAAAATCTGTTCTGGGCAGATTCGAAATCGCGGGCTGACTACGCAAAGTTTGATGATGTGTTGATATTTGACTCAACTTACCATACCAATGCGTACAAGAAACCTTTTGTCATGTTGGTTGGTATGACAAACCACTTCACGACCATGATATTTGCATGTATTTTGCTAGCTAATGAGACAATTTATACATACACATGGGTTTTAGAAACATTTATAGAGGCGATGGATAATAAAGCACCTATGTTCGTACTGACAAATGAGGATAAGGCGATGCGAGAGGCAATCAGAAGAGTATTTCCAGACGCAAGACATCGATTATGTAATTGGCATCTTGGGAAAAATGTTATGTTAAATGTTCACAAAAGTGGCTTTGCACATGCTTTCAAGCAGTGCATGGAGATAGAAACGGATAAGGCAAAGTTTGAGGATGGATGGACGCGAATGGTCGAAAAATTTGAACTTGAAAACAACAACTGGGTGTTGGAGACATATGAGAAGCGTCATATGTGGGCTGAGGCATATATACGTGGTCATTTCTTTGCTTGGATGAAGAGCATTTAGCGCTCGGAGAGTATGAATGCTTATTTCAATCCCTTCCTCCAACATAAATTGAAGCTATATGAATTTGTTAGGCATTATGATCAGGCTTTTGCAAGGATAAGGTATAACGAGGCTGGAGATGACGCCGAAACAAATAACACTTTTCCGGTATTGATTACTCCATTGCGAGATATAGAGAGACATGGAGCTAAGCTATTCACCCAGAATATATTTAAAATGTTCCTTGATGAAATCTTAGAAGAGAGGAAGTTGAATGTGAAAGGCCTGTTCCTTTTACTGGATGGTCAGAAATACTAGTATATTCACAAGTACAAGGTAAAGGATAGATCGTGTATAGTAACACACAATCCAGTGGATGCTGCAATAATATGTTTTTGCATGAAGTTTGAGTCATTCGGGTTACCTTGCTGTCACATGATATGTGTTATGAAAGTTGAAAATTTAACGCAAATTTTCCTAACTTCTGTGTTGCATAGATGGACAAGGGCTGCAAGTAAGGATGGCCAGCTATGGCGTCAACCCTCAATTGATAGCACTACAACACAGATTGCTCACTATGGGATATTGAGTTCTTCTTACAATGAAATGTGTTTTTGTGAAGTTACTTACATCTTTAGTGAAAAAACATACATCTTTTATGAAAAATTACACTTTTTGTGAAATAATTTCTTCCATAAAATTTACATTTTTTGTTAAAACATACACATTTTCTTAAAAATACTTACACATTTTCCCAAAAGTTACATATTTTGTGAAATAAATTTTTTTCATAAAATTTACACTTTTGTTGGAACTTACATTTTTTTTGGAAAACAAGAGTTACATGTTTTGTAAAGTTACTTACACCTTTTGTGAAAAAGCATACACCTTTTGTGAAATAATTTTTTTCATAAAATTTATACCTTTTGTTAAAACATACACATTTTTTCTGAAAACTTACACATTTTCTCAAAAGTTACACTTTTTGTAAAATAATTTTTTCATAAAATTTACACATTTTGTTGGAACTTACACCTTTCTAAAAACAAGAGTTACACGTTTTGTGAAGTTACTTACACCTTTTGTGAAAAACATACACCTTTTGTGAAATAATTTGTTTCATAAAATTTACACATTTTATTAAAACATACACATTTTCTGAAAACTTACACATTTTCTTGAAAATACTTACATCTTTCCTCAAAAGTTATACCTTTTGTAAAATAATTTTTTTCATAAAATTTACACGTTTTGTTAGAACTTACATCTTTTGTGAAAACGACACTTACACATTTTGTGAAGTAACTTACATCCTTTATGGAAAAAGTTACACGTTTTTTGAAAAGTTGCACCATTTGTGAAAAAAAAAAAATTCATCAAATTTACACATTTTGTTAAAACTTATACATTTTCTGAAAACTTGCACATTTTTGTGAAAATACTTACACTTTTTGTTAAAAGTTACACCTTTTGTGAAATATTTTTTTATATAAAATTTACACATTTTGTTGGAACTAACACATTTTGTGAAAACAGCACTTACACCTTTTGTGAAGTAACTTACATCCTTTGTGAAAAAAGTTACACCTTTTTTTTGAAAAACTTTCTTTTATAAAATTTACTCCTTTGTTAAACACATACACTTTTTTCTGAAAGCTTACACATTTTCGTGAAAATACTTACACTTTTTGTCAAAAGTTGCACTTTTTGTGAAATATTTTTTTCCATAAAATTTACACCTTTTGTTGGCACTTATACCTTTTGTGAAAACAAAACTTACACCTTTTGTGAAGTTGCTTACACCTTTTGTGAAAAAACATACACCTTTTCTGAACAGTTACACATTTTGTGAAATAATTTCTTTCATAAAATTTACAACTTTTGTTAGAATTTACCCTTTTTGTGAAAACAAAACTTATACCTTTTATGAAGTTACTTACATATTTTGTAAAAAAACTTATACCTTTTCTAAAAAGTTACACCTTTTGTGAAAAAATTTCTTTCATAAAATTTACACATTTTGTTAAAACCTATACTTTTTGTGAAAATTTACACATTTTCGTAAAAATATTTACATCTTTTGTCAAAAGTTACACTTTTTATAAAATACTCTTCTTCTTTTCTTTTTTTTTTTTATAAAATTTACATATTTTGTTGGAACTTACACCTTTTATGAAAATAAAACTTACATCTTCTGTGAATTTCATGAAAGAAAATTTTTCAAAAAATGTGTAACTTTTCAGAAATTGTGTAAGTTTTTTCACGAAAAATGTAAGTTCTAACAAAAGAGTAAATTTTAGAAAACAAAAAAAATATTTCACAAAAGGTGTAAGTTTTGATAAAAATTGTAAGTATTTTCACGAAAATGTATAATTTTTCAGAAAATGTACAAGTTTTAACAAAAGATGTAACTTTTCAGAAATGATGTAAGTTTTTCACAAAAAGATGTAAGTTTTATTTTTCAAAAAAAGTGTAAGTTCTAACAAAAGGTGTAAATTTTAGAAAAAAATATTTTACAAAATGTCTAAGTTTTGACAAAAGGTGTAAGTTCTTTTGACAAAAAGGTGTAAGTTTTCAGAAAATGCGTAAATTTTATAAAAGAGAATTTTTCACAAAAGTTGTAACTTTTCAGAAATAGTGTAAGTTTTTTCACAAAAAGATGTAAGTAACTTTACAAAAGGTGTAAGTTTCGTTTTTACAAAAAGTATAAATTTTAACAAAAGGTGCAAATTTTTGAAAAAAAATTTATTTCACAAAAGGTATAAGTTTTGACAAAAAGAATAATTATTTTCACGAAAATGTGTAAGTTTTAACAAAATATGTAAATTTTAAAAAGAAAATTTTTCACAAAAAGTGTAACTTTTCAGAAATGATGTAAGTTTTTTCACAAAAGATGTAAGTAACTTGACTAAAAGTGTTAGTTTCGTTTTCACAAAAAATGTAAGTTCTAACAAAATGTGTAAATTTAAAAAAAAAATATTTCACAAAAGGTGTAAATTTTGACAAAAGGTGTAAGTATTTTCACGAAAGGTGTAAGTTTTAACAAAATGTGTAAATTTTATGAAAGAAAATTTTTCACAAAAGGTGTAACTTTTCAGAAACGGTGTAAGTTTCTTTTCATAACAGATGTAAGTAACTTCACAAAAGGTATAAGTTTCGTTTTCACAAAAAGTTTAAGTTCTAACAAAATTTATAAATTTTAGAAAAAAAAAAATATTTCACAAAAGGTGCAAGTTTTGACAAAAGGTGTAAGTATTTTTATGAAAATGTATAAGTTTTCAGAAAAAGGTGTAAGTTTTGTGAAAATGTGTAAATTCTATGAAAGAAATTTTTTCACAAAATGTGTAACTTTTTAGAAAAGGTGTAAGTTGTTTCACAAAATATGTAAGTTACTTCACAAAAAATGTAAGTGTCATTTTCACAAAACGTGTAAATTCCAACAAAATGTGTAAATTTTATTAAAAAAAGTATTTCACAAAATGTGTAACTTTTTACAAAAGGTGTAAGTATTTTCACGAAAAATTATAAATTTTCAGAAAAGATGTAAGTTTGAACAAAATGTGTAAATTTTATGAAAGAAATTTTTTCACAAAAGGTGTAACTACTTCACAAAAGGTATAAGTAACTTTTTGTAAGTAATTTCACAAAAGGTATAAGTATTCACAAAATGTGTAAGTAATTTCTCAAAAAAGTGTAAGTTGTCAAAAAAAGTATAAGTAATTTCACAAAAAAATGTAAGTTTTCACAAAAGATGTAACTACTTTTACAAAAAAGCGTAAATTCTCAGAAAAGGTGTAAGAAATTTTAAAAAAAAAGGAAGGAATATTTTTCCCGTCTCCCCTGAAACTGTTTTTTGATATAAAGCTGCATCTCACTAGATTCTTTCTTCCATCATTTTTTTATTTAACAAAACTGTACAATTTCCATCATCATAACAGATTACATAAGACTGCTGAGTTGGGGCAACCACATACAATTGGAAGAACAATTACACAAGACTACTGAGTTGAATAACTATGTGGCAGTATTTAAATTCAACTGCTTATGCATGCTGAAACTTTCATGCCAGGACAGGACAATGTAGAATGGTTTAGGGCAAGAGACAAACAAATTGGCCACAACAGATATCTCATTTCAATCTCAACGAAGAAATGAAAACATTACTCTTTGTGCCAAAACCCTAATTATATTAAGAAACTAGTTCCTAAAATATTGGAAACAAAATCAAAATTCCTTACTAATATTTGTCTAAATAATAATGTAATTTACCAATTACATTTATTGGCCCAAAAAATTCTTCGGTCCACACAATGGAACCACAGGCTTCACCTTAGGCTTCCAAAGCGGATAATGGGCCTCCAAAGAGTTAAGGTTGCACCATCAATTCTCCTACACTAAAAAGAACTCAATTCCAGCAAGTTAGCAGACCGACCAAGAATTCCATCAGAACAAGGAGTTGTCGGTGGGCACAAATAAGGGTGTATTCTGTAGAGCCATCAATGAAAGAGTAGATGTTAGCACGGACCGCATGAGTGACATCACAGCTCAAATCTATGCCTGAAGAATATGATAGAGCTTAAGAGGCAAAACATCACATATGACCATCTCTTTGTGCTTGTCGATGTTGAATATCACGTGACTGATTAAGGCCGAATTGTGCAATATTGAGGCTGTTAATTACAATCTCTTAACTCTACTTGCTTGTCAAATTATATATTTTATGCATGTTTAATGTCAATCAGGTTGTACATAGTGGGAGCATAAAATGAGCAAAAATGCAAGACTTGTGGAGAAAAGTGTTTCCTGCACGTGCATTGACTTTTCCCGCACGTGCAGCAGCACCTCAAAAATTGTGCCGCTGTTTTAAACCTGTTTGAAAGACAGCAGAGGTATAAAAAGAAGAAAGGGAGGATGGATTAGGGTTCTGAAATTTTGAAGGAGAAAGAGGAGGCTAGGGTTTGGAAAAAGGTGATTCTCAATCTTCAAAGCAAATTCCCATGGAGGGTCCCATCTCTTTCCACTCCTCCGTGAGTGGCTAGGCTCTTCTTTTCTAGGGTTTTGATGAAACCCTAGCTATGTAATTAGGTTTTCTTTTTGGTTTTTGATTATGTAAAGGCTTGAACAATTGTATGGTGTTTTAGAAGTTTCATATATATATATATATATATTTCCACTATTTCTTCAAGTATTCGGCTTTCTGTGATTGTTGAATGCTTTCCATACAATAGTTTTCTATTCTTTCATATTCAAGGTATGAGACGAACCATACTACGAGGGACGACTCGTGTCGTTACCATAGTTTAGAGCGAACGATTCATACTACTTGAGATGGTTCGTGCCCGTACATTGAACGTGATGATTTTCTTGACAAATGCTTCGAACTTGTAGTTGCGAAGTATTATTTAGTTCGAACTGTAGCATAATTGATTTCAAATTGAAACCTTATTTACATAACTAGTGGTGAACTCATCGCCCTAGGTTTTTCCCCAAATCAGTAAATTCATCTTTATTTATAACGGCTAGTTTATTAGCTTATTTAATTTAATCATTATTAGGTTATGAACAATCAATCTTTTTTATCAAAATTAATTTAGGAATTTAACAATTAAAATTAGTTTAATTTCCCAATTGTCCCTGTGGATCAATACTTGGACTTACTATTATTCTAAGGAATTTGGTATAATTTAGTATTTAATTTTGGTGTGTTGACCTTGAGTTTAGTATTGAGGAAAATTAAGTTCAAGATACGACTCCATTTTCAAACCCAATTTCTTCACGGCTTCTTCAGACACAACATTAGTGCAACTCCTAGTATCAATCACCAAAGAATACACTTGATCACCAATTCACCCTTGTATCAAAAATCTTGACTCTTTGTAGCTTTCCGGGTTCTTTTATGGCTTGTTTTGTAGAAGCCAACAATGGTCAAAAAATACCAAACATATCATTAAGGAGATCATCATAGGATTCCGAATCAAGGGGGTCAACAACCTGTTCATCAAGCTTTGTTTCTCAGATTTTTTTACCTCCCAAAGTCTTCATTTTCAATAACTGGTTTAATTGGCACATTAATCTTGGGAGAAAGGCAATCTTGAGCTTGATGTCTAAAACGTGGACAATTAAAACACTTGGACTTAATGTTATCTCAATACAAAGATTGAAAAGGACTTGGAGTAGAATGGGAAGGCCAATCAGGAAGTTTTCTATAAATGAGTTTCACAAAAGTCTTCCATTTGAAATGCTACTTGGATTGCATCTTCTGTATGTAAATTCTATTAGCAGCCAATCCACCAAAGAGTTTCAGATTGAGTTGCGGATTCAACCCCTAACAGTACATGGAAATCATGTCATCTTCAATCGATGAGAACTTGGACCTGGTAGCCAAATTGTAAAACAACCAACGGTAGTTGTCCATGGACTTAATCCCAATTATGTCTAGCTTCATTATGTTTTCACTGATATTTAGCCTATCAAATTCTAGATGTTCACTTCAAATTTTCTCCCACAAAAAAAATATTTTCTTTCCTCTGTCGTGTGATACCGACAAAAAAAAAAAACCTCTTGAAACTGTATGCTGCATCTCATAAGAGGAGATTTAGTGTGGCCCACATACATATTAATATTTGTAAATTATATATATTATATTTTATTTATATATTTATCCTTATATGTATATTTATCTTTTGATAATTATGGGTAATAATTATTGAAGTTATATCAAGAACTCTAAATAGTGGTTTGGCTAAGGCCTATCAATTTCCACTAATTAAGTTTCCTTGACGGAAAGAAACTAACAAGGTTTATCTGATAATGTATCTATCTGATAAGGGTCCCTGACCTAGCAGTTATAAATAGGCTTGTGGGTTTTCATCAATGAGGCACTCAAGTTCTACATAGGTTAGAAGACACTTATTCATAAAGTGTAAAGTGAGTGATATAATATTGAGAGGTTCATAAGAATTACACACATCACACAACTTGATCAACAATGGCTGGAGGAGGTTAGTATAAATTTTATTCCGCTGTATATCCATACATATATGATTATATTATATGTGTATGATTTTCCAACATTGTGGTATCAGAGCTTATCTCCAAATCCATGTTGATCAGTATATAGATTCAATATATATATATATCATTGACGTTCTTATAAACTTTTTTTTTCCCGGTCAATCCTGTTCTTGCAATTGTATAGATTCAATATATATATATATATATCATTGACGTTCTTATAAACTTTTTTTTTCGTCAAGACCGTTCTTGCAAATGTGTAATTGTCTTCATCATGACTAGGATGCAAGAATAGCTTCAGCTTTAAACTGTCTTCATCTGTGTATGTGTGTAAATGAGAATGCATGTGCACGTATGTCAAAGGGTAATTAAAAAAAATAAAAATAAATAAATAAATAAATTATGTAAATAGTTGTGGAACGATATTTGGGTTTGTTTATAGAAATTAAATATCTTGGGACCATTATATTTGAGTTTGTTTTCTATTCTGTTAAAGGTTATATGGTGCCGAATTTATAAGATGGTTGAGCACTATAGTAATTTGAGAATAGCCACAGCATCTTAAATTATTGTTATGTGTATAAAGTTAGAAAAATAATTATATTAGATGACATCGTATTACTTGCATTTAAATTAGTAAAATTAATTATTTTACCCACAGGAAGATAATTGTTTTATTAATTTATTTGGAATAAGATAGTAACTTAAATATCAAAATAAAAAAAAATTCTATGTCCACAGATAATGGAATTATTTTATTTTGTGAGAGATATTTACTAGTCTTATTGATAAAGTTAAGTAGATTCGATGCAAGTTGCAATCTTTACCCATATGGAGATTAGAATTTACTTTATTTTTTATTTTTTCCGTAGCATGATTTGTTCTTGGTTGTTGCAGTCATTCCTACTACATTATTGAGTTCTAAATCATCTCATATTCCATTTTTGAGTGGTGAAAATTTTTCTGACTGGAAAGATAAGATTCTTTTGACTTTGGGGTGCATGGACCTTGATTTGGCGCTTTGTGTGGACGAACCACCTGTTCCCACGGAATCAAGTACACTAACTGAGAGGGCTTCTTATGAGCTGTGGGAACGATCTAATCGCTTAAGTTTAATGCTCATCAAGCCCCATATCAGTAAGGGCATTAGGGGTTCAATCCCTGACTGCGACAAGGTTAAGGTCTTCATGAAGGCTATTGAAGAGCAATTTGTGACATCTGATAAAGCATTAGCCAACACCCTAATGAAGAAGCTCTCAGGCATGAGACTTAATGGTTCTAAAGGTGTGCGTGAACACATTATGGAAATGCGGGACATTGTAGCTCAACTTAAAACATTGGAGACAGAGATTTCTGAGTCATTCTTAGTACATTTTATCCTTAACTCTCTTCCTATGGAATATAGTGCTTTCAAAATTTCCTATAACACACGGAAGGAGAAATGGTCAGTAAATGAACTTTTGGCCATGTGCGTTCAAGAGGAAGAGAGATTAAAGCATGAAAAACTAGAGACTGCCAATCTTGCATTTTATGGAAAAGGAAAAGGCCGAAAGGACAAAACTGTTCCACAACAGAAAGTGCAAATGAAGCATTATGGCAATAAAGGTGAATGCTTCTTTTGCAAGAAAAAGGGACACATGAAGAAGGATTGTCCTAAGTACAAGAAATGGCTCGAGAAAAAAGGTAATCTATTCTCTCTTGTGTGCTATGAATCTAACTTTGTTAAAGCTCCTGATAATACATGGTGGATTGATTCTGGTTCTACAATTCATGTTGCCAGTATTGTGCAGGGCTTTCTCATCCTAAGGAAATCGACAACAAGTGAACAAGGCATCTATTCGGGAAATGGGATGCGTTCACATGTGGAGGCTGTGGGAACTTCTGGATTGATTTTAAATTCTGGCTTTGTTTTGAATCTTGAAAACACTTTTTATGTTATATCATTTTCTAGAAATTTAGTTTCGATTTCAAAATTAGTACCTTTTGGATATACATTTAATTTTGTTAGTTTGAGTTTCAATTTATTGAAAAATAATGCTATTATTGGCAATGGTTTTTTAATTGATGGTTTATATAAATTTAATTTGGATCTTTCATATGAAAATAGTCTTATAACCTTACATAGTGGAATTGGCATAAAGAGAAGAGTTACCAATGAGAACTCCTCTATGTTATGGCATAGAAGATTGGGACATATCTCAATGGAAAGGATAAAAAGATTAGTAAATGATGGAGTTTTAAATACTCTTGATTTTACTGATTTTGGTACTTGTGTGGATTGCATTAAGGGAAAGCAAACCAACAAGTCCACTAAAGGTGCCAAAAGAAGTTCTAATATTCTTGAGATCATACACACAGTCCTCTGTGGACCATTTACACCACCTTGTTTCAATGGTCAGAGATATTTTGTCTCATTTATTGATGATCATACACGATATATGTATCTCTATCTTTTATTTGATAAGGCTGAGGCACTTGATGCTTTTAAAGCCTATAAAGCAGAGGCAGAGAAACAAATAGAAAAGAGCATTAAAATCATGAGATCAGATAGAGGTGGAGAATATTATGGAAAGTACACAGAATCTGGATAAATACCTGGTCCATTTGCTAGGTTTCTTAAAGAAGAAGGGATAATTGCCCAATATTCAATGCCTGGTACACCACAACAAAATAGTGTAGCTAAAAGGAGGAACCGTACACTCATGGAGATGGTAAGGAGCATGCTTAGTTATTTCAATGTTCCCATAAATTTGTAAAGTGAAGCTTTGAAAACCGCTGTGTATGTCTTAAATCAGGTTCCATCTAAAGTTGTTCCTAAAACACCTTTTGAATTATGAAAAGGAAGGAAACCAAGTTTGAGACATTTGCACATATGGGTTGTCCATTTGAGGTAAGGGTTTATTACCCACACTTAAAGAAATTGGACCCAAGAACAGTTAGTGGTTTTTTCATTGGCTACGCTGAAAACTCCAAAGGTTTTAAATTTTATTGCCCTTCACACACACTTAAAATTGTTCAGGCTAGAAATGCAAAATTTCTTGAGGATCATGGGTAAAGTGGGAGTGGTTTTTCTCGTGTCATAGAATTCGAGAAAATAAGGGACCCTATTGAGAAACCAATTGGGGAATTGGTTATTGTTCCAAGCGTTATTCCAAATATCATTGAAGAACAACCAATACCAGAACAACCGCTCCATGAGGAACAAATCAATACAGAACCTCTTATTCAAAATTTAAATGAACCAATAGGAGTAAGGAGATCCACAAGAGAAAAGAAATTAGCTATTTCTAGTGATTACCTTGTATATCTACAAGAATCTGACTTTGATGTTGGACCTAAAGCTGATCCTAGTTCATTTTCACAAGCCATGAATGGAATTAATTCCAATTTATGGTATGATGCTATGAAACAAGAAATGAAATCAATGGCCACAAACAAAGTTTGGGATCTTGTTGAGTTACCAAAAGAAGCTAAGGTCATTGGCTGTTAATGGGTCTATAAGACCAAAAGGAATTCTTCTGGTAACATTGAACGATATAAAGCCAGGCTTGTAGCCAAAGGTTTTACCCAAAAGGAAGGAATTGATTACCATGAGACCTTCTCTCCGGTTTCTAAGAAGGGCTCATTTCGAATAATCATGGCTTTAGTAGCTCATTTTGATTTAGAGTTACACCAAATGGATGCGAAAACGGCTTTTCTTAATGGGGATCTTGAAGAAGAGGTATACATAGTTCAGCCTGAGGGATTTTCCTCAAAGGATAATCACTTGGTTTGCAAGTTAAAGAAATCTATATATGGACTTAAACAGGCCTCCCGCCAATGGTATTTAAAATTTCACAACATTGTTACTTCATTTGGGTTTACGGAGAACATTGTTGATAATTGTCTATAGCTTAAGGTTAATGGGAGTAAATACATATTCTTAGTCATGTACATAGATGACATTCTACTTGCGAGTAGTAATTTGGGTTTGCTACATGAAACGAAAGAATTTCTTTCTAAAAACTTTGAAATGAAGGATATGGGCGAAGGCTCATATGCCATTGGCATAGAGATTCACAGAGATAGATCTTGTAAAACATTGGAACTATCTTAAAAGGCCTACATTGAAAAGGTTTTGGAAAGATTTAACATGAAGTCTTGTTTACCTTCTGTAGCACCTATTGTCAAAGGAGACAAATTTAGTCTAAATCAATCACCACTTCTGTAGCACCTATTGTCAAAGGAGACAAATTTAGTCTAAATCAATCACCACAAAATGATTTGGAGAAAGAATAGATGAAAAACATACATTATGCATCTGCAGTAGGTAGTCTCATGTATGCTCAGGTTTGTACAAGACCTGATATTAGGTTTGTGGTAGGAATGTTAGGCAGATATCAAAGTAATCCAGGCCTTGAGCACTGGAAAGCTGCTAAGAAGGTTATGAGGTATTTGCAAGGAACTAAGGACTACAAGCTTACATATAGACATGCAGATTCACTAAAGGTGATTGGATATTTAGATTCAGATTTTGTTGGATGTTCTGACACTAGAAGATCTACTTCAGGATTTATATTTCTTCTTGCTGAAGGAGCTGTATCTTGGAGAAGCATCAAGTAGTCCATAACTGCTTCGTCTACTATGCAAACAGAATTTGTTGCATGCTATGAAGCTACAACACAGGCCTTATGGTTAAGAAATTTTATCACAGGACTAAGGATTGTTGATTCCATATCAAGACCACTAAGGATTTACTGTGATAATTTAGATGCAGTTTTCTTTTCTAAAAACAATAAAAGTTGCAGCCAAAATAAACATATTGACATAAAGTATCTTGTTGTTAGAGAGAAAGTCAAGATGCAAGAAATTGCTATTGAGCACATCGACACTGAGCTGATGGTTACAGATCCCATGACAAAAGGATTGCCGGCTAAAGTACACAATGATCATGTGGTTCATATGGGACTGTAGACACCCCATTTTTGACCGTCCTCAAGACTTGGACGTCATCGTTTGAACACTCGATGATCATCCATGCTCGTGTTCGTTTTGAGTTTCTGAAGGTCTCGGCTGCGCACCTTGCCTTGAAGCCTCTCAACTTGTCTGTTTTGTGGTTGGTTGTGGACCAAGAGCTTGTGGTTTTGTTTCTGAGGGAAGATGGTGGTTTGTTGGCCAGCTCTACAACCCATCGGCCAGGCCTCATGCCTATCGGCCATTCCTTCCTTCCATCGGCTATCAGTGTTGCTTGGTCGGCACCTTTTTGGCCGGTTGGCCATGTTTGTTGGCCGAGGCCTTGTTATTTGCTTTTGCAGATATTTTTGTGCCAGCTATGACAGCTGGTGAGCATAGATTTCATCCTCCATACACGTGTATTGAGGGATTGAACTAAGCCTTTAGCTTGTCCAACAAGCTTAGGACTTGAATTTCTATAAGAAGGGAGGTCCCTCTCCCTTTCCAGGGGTTCTGAAAATTTGAGATAAAAAACATATATCTCTCTTTATATTTCTCCCTCTCTATCTATATTTGCACTTGTTTGTGCTCAAAAGTGCCATTTTTTCACACTTTTGCACACAAACACATAGTGAAACACCTTTGCTTTGGAGCTGAGGCACCTTGAAGCTAGTTTTGGAGTTTTTGGATTGCTTTTGGTCCAAAAAAGTTGCTGGAGTTGCAACTTTGAAGTTGTTCTTCAAGGGTGAGTTTCTAACCCCTTAAAGCTTTATTTTTTGATTAAGCCTTTGGCCCCCTTCGCATGTTGATTTAGGCCTAACTTTAAACTGCAAAAAGTTTTGATTTTAAGTTCTTAACATGTTTGTTTAAGGCCTCTTTGGTGTTGGGGGTGATCTACCCCCTTTGGTGCCTTGTTTGGCTTTGTTTTGTGCCTTCACTTTAGGCTTTTGTTTTAGCCTTTGCATGACCTTTCTACTACTAAATTCCAGAGGAATTTCAGTGGTGGAAAGTCTGTTTTGAGGTCTCAAATAGGAGGGGGTCGCCCCCCCTCCCCTACTCTTGTTGGCTTGTGTTGATGGCCAACCAAAAGAGCATGCATTTCTATCTTCTTGAGGCTTTGTTTGAGCTCATTTTTGTGACTTTCCAGACCTGTCATAACTCTGGTTTTGGTTATCTTGGTCACCCTTTGCATGCTTCCTATACTTGTAGTATAATCCTACTTATAGCTTTGCAAAGGAGCATGTCTTTCTAGCATGTTTTGGCTCTATCTTAGCATGTTTAGGGCCTTATTCTAACATGGTATAACTCTGTTTTGGGTTGGTTTGATTGTCTCTTGCATGCTTAATACACTTGTAGTGTAATCCTTGCAAACTAGCCTCATATGCTTAAGGTTTTGGCTAATCTTTCTAGCATGTGTTGATTCCATTCCAACATGTTTTTGGTTATTATTTAACATGTCATAACTCTGATTTTGGTTGGTGGAGTCACCTCATGGTTGGTTTTGGTAGGTGTAGTGTAATCCTCCTTGTTGGCCTTACATGCTCCATGCTTTATGTCTTCATGCCTTCATGCTAGCTTGTTTTGGCTATACTCCATGCATGTTTTGGTCTTGTTTTGACCTTCCTTGGGACTATTTTAAGTCACCTTGGCCCTTTGGGGTTTGCTTGATATGGCTATGGTACAAGTACCTTTGCTAGCCATAAGTTTTGGGCCTCCTAGCATGCCTCATTTGTCATATGCGCATGTTTTGGCATCATTTAACATGATATTTCAGAGCATATAGTGTTGTCACACTTTCATGTTTTTCACTCTTTAAGTGCTCTTGAGAGTTGCACCTTAATGCCTTATCCATGAGCCAATTAGCATGCATGCTTGTATACGTTTTTGGACTTCATTTTTCAGAATGTTTTGGCCATTGTCTTGGCATGCATGAGGCTTGTTTGAGGTTGGTTTGGTCCATTGAGTGTTGCATTACATAGCCCTTTCCATGTTCATGTTGTTTGCATGTTGTTGCATTGCATTGTTGTTTGCATGTTGTTGCATTGCATTGTGTTAGCATGTTGTTACATTGCATTGTTGTTTGCATGTTGTTGCATTGCATTATTGTTTGCATGTTGTTGCATTGCATTGTGTTAACATGTTGTGTGCATTGCATTGTGTTAGCATGTTGTGTGTTGCATTGTGTTTGGGTTGGACGTCAATCCAAACACGAGGAATGTCGCACGTTTCATACTCAAAGTGATGAAACGTGCCTCATTTCTTAGTCACCGACACCTTTGATCATGTATGATAAGGCGGAGATTCATCGAGTCTTATGTGGTATTTGTGTGCATTCATTGACATTGATTTGTGCAACTCGGTCTCTTTGGCCATCATGCATTGAGATGTGTGATTGATGGCTCGAGAGCTGAGCACTAAACTCCTTTGAGCTTGAGAAATGATAAGGAGGGTGGTTGTGCACGCATACCTTGCAAATACACTGCCATGCCCTTGTTTGTGCTCTGTTGCAGCAAAAAGAGAATATGCAGGAAGCAGTGGCTGACCGGCCATCCGAGCTGCCAATCGACCACTTAGTCTGTCGATCGGCTATCAAAATTGGTCGATAGCCATAAACTCTGGCCGATGGCCACTCCTCTTGGTCGACCACCCCTCAGCGTGGTCCTAAGGTGGATCAGAAGCTTCTTGGAAGTTGGTATAATTTTCAGAAGTACAAAAGAGTGCAAACAGAGGCATCACGAGGCACGGTAGTGGATTTCTGAGCGAAGTCGACCGAGCATGCATACATCCCTCGCCCGCGAGGCCATTTTACCGCTTTATTAGCTAGTTGTAGTTAATTACATGTGTTGTAATTAATTAGCTTAGATTAGGTGATTATTTAATTCAATTTGATTTGTAATAATTAATTAGCTAGAATAGTTAGTTTGTCACTTTAGCATTGAAGGTTGATCATCTTGTTTGCGTTGCATGTGTTTGGATTGGACGTTAATCCAAACATGAGGAATGTCGCACGTTTCATACTCAAAGTGATGAAACGTGCCTCATTTCTTAGTCACCGACACCTTTGATCATGTATGATAAGGCGGAGATTCATCGAGTCTTATGTGGTATTTGTGTGCATTCATTGACATTGATTTGTGCAACTCGGTCTCTTTGGCCATCATGCATTGAGATGTGTGATTGATGGCTCGAGAGCTGAGCACTACACTCCTTTGAGCTTTGAGAAATGATAGGGAGGGTGGTTGTGCACGCATACCTTGCAAATACACTGCCATGCCCTTGTTTGTGCTCTGTTGCAGCAAAAAGAGAATATGCAGGAAGCAGTGGCTAACCGGCCATCCGAGCTGCCGATTGATCACTTAGTCTATCGATCGGCTATCAAAATTGGTCGATAGCCATAAACTCTGGCCGATGGCCACTCCTCTTGGTCGACCACCCCTCAGCGTGGTCCTAAGGTGGATCAGAAGCTTCTTGGAAGTTGGTATAATTTTCAGAAGTACAAAAGAGTGCAAACAGAGGCATCACGAGGCACGGTAGTGGATTTCTGAGCAAAGTCGACCGAGCATGCATACATCGCTCGCCCGCGAGGCCATTTTACCGCTTTATTAGCTAGTTGTAGTTAATTACATGTGTTGTAATTAATTAGTTTAATTAATTAGCTTAGATTAGGTGATTATTTAATTTAATTTGATTTGTAATAATTAATTAGCTAGAATAGTTAGTTAATTAGTTGGTTTGTAACAGTTAGCTTAATTAGCGTAGCTAGTTAGCTTTCGTTTCATTCAGACCCTTCGTCGAGAGGGCGAATTTTGTAATAAGTGTGTGTGTGTGTGATGCATGTCTTCCAACCCCCATTTCTTTCTCCCTTTTACTTAACTGCTTTTGATGGTTAGTTTAGGACATATTTCGATTAGCATACCTTATGCTTCGCATGCGTGCATCATTCATTTGTCTTCCTTGCACCGGGCTCGGCACATCATTCAAACTGCATAGTATTTCAATACCAATTTGAATACATGTTATCAAGTTGCCTTCACATGACATTTTAGAATAACTGAGCCTATCTTAGTTGCATTTCGCATGTGTTGCATTAGGCATTCTTGACATAGCTAGGGTCATGCATTGATTTCTAACTAGCTTTTGTTTTGGCTTGGAGTATTAGGTAAGCTTTTACGCTTTAGCATACTGCATGAGATGTGTATGTTGCCATGTATAGCATGCTTGCCATAAGGCTAACTGCTTAAGTGTTTAACTGCATGAATGCCTGTGGATGAAGGCTTCATTGCTTGAATTGGAACAATTCACCAAAATATGTGTTTTAAGCCCACTTGAAGTGGAAAATCACCTTGTTTTTCTAAGCCCACTTGAGGGTGGCAAATCTGCGTCATTAGCCTACTTGCGAGTAGCACCTTCAAACCATTTTCAAACAAACAAACATGAGATGTTTTGTTCCAACTTGAGCGATTTAGTCTATACTTGTATGCTGTGCGCATCACATAGTAATTCTAGATTAATAACCGGAATAAGAACACATGTGTTTTCAAAACTGACATATCATGTTAGTAGAGGCCGATCTTTGATCAGGCGAGCGGGGGTGCTCATTTCATGACCTTCCCTTCTCGTACCCAAGTTCCCGAGCCAAGGCAACTTTGGTGATGACGGACACATGGCCTTAGGCACGAGTTAGGGTTTCCTAAATTTTTTCAAAATAAAATATTTAGGTGGCGACTCTGAAATCTGGCAAAGCAGTCCATGTCTGGCGCTTTTTGATTAAAATTAGTTTTCCAAACCGATTTGCCAGATTTGGACTCTTTGGTGATTTATCAGTCTTACATTGCACTTTGTAAGATTAGATTCAGAATCGTGACAGTAGTCCGAACTGTAGTAGCTAAGAACTACGATTCGCGCTCTCGCGTGCGGCGTGAAGTTCGGGGCGGTCTACTGGGACTAACTAGCTCTTTTGATGTATGAAATTACTTTCTCATTTTGAGGGATTCACTATTGAAAACAATATTTATTTAGAATAAATACATGACCTTTATTGTGCACTTAAAGTATTTGTCATGTTTGTTATCCATTGGGATAAGTAAAGTAGGACCCGAATGGCTATTTATTAGTCATTTGTAAATTGAAGAATTTTATTTAGTACTCATTGAAAAGTGTTATACATTGTAATTTATGGAAGGAAATGTCCATTAAATGAGGCATAACCGCTATGATTCGTGTAGTAACACTTGGCAATGGAGTGTGAGGATTTCAATATTAAAGTTTAGGCAAAGTTTAATGGCCATAATTCAGTACATATCACCCAATACACTATTTATATGATTTGTGGACCAAGTGGGAGAATATAAGCTGCGTCTCCTAAGAGGAGACTTAATGTGGCCTACATACACATTAATATTTGTAAATTATATATATTATATATTATTTATATATTTATCCTTATATGTATATTTATCTTTTGATAATTATGGGTGATAATTATTGAAGTTGCCTAAAATATCAGGAAGCCTATCAATTTCCACTAATTAAGTTTCCTTGATGGAAGGAAACTAACAAGGTTTAACTGATAATGTATCTATCTGATAAGGGTCCCTGACTTAGCAGTTATAAATAGGCCTGTGATTTTCCATCAATGAGGCACTCAAGTTCTTCATAGGTTAGAAGACACTTATTCATAAAGTGTAAAGTGAGTGATATAATATTGAGAGGTTCAGAAGAATTACACACATCACACAACTTGATCAACAATGGCTAGAGGAGGTTAGTATAAATTTTATTCCGCTGTATATCCATACATATATGATTATATTATATGTGTATGATTTTCCAACATAAAATACCTAACCAATCAAAAAATACCTCTGGATCATGGTCCTCATTAAAATCTGCAATTTACAACTTGTCACTCTTGTCTAGTCTACATCAGACAAGCGATGATCCTCTAGCATTCGTTCGTGTTCATACCCAACATCATGAGGCAGAGAAGTACTCAAAGTTGCAATAATCATACCCCTATCCTTTCATTTGTCTTTCAAAACTAGACTTATTCAAAGGTAACTTGCACTTGGGTCAATGTCATCTTCAACTCCTTGTGGTATTGGTATAGGGCTTCAATTTTTAAGTTTAACTCAGTGTTGGTCAACGTGTCTTAGGTAAGGAGGTTTTGGGCTGGATGGAGCTTAATTTTGGGCTTATGTCATAATCTTTGAACCTAGTAAATTTGATTGTGGGTGATGTATGTGGGTTGGTTTGGGGTTGAAGCCTTTGGTTTTTTAAAAATATAATGGATTGGGGTAAGTTTTAAAAGTTAAGGATAGGTTTTGAAGGAAAAAGATTTAGGTTGGGTTGTTTGAAGAATCTGGGTTGGTTCTTGGGATTAAATGACTGGGTTCTGGTGGGCTGATTGGTTCGGTATCAGGTTAAGCTATCAGTTAGGCAAAAAGGTTGGATTATAGGAAATACACTAGGATAATAGTTTTGGCTATAAAGCAGGGTTGGACCACAGAGGTGTTAGGTTGGGGCCTCAAGTTTTAGATTTATGGTCAGTTTAAGGGTGAAGGGGAGAGGGCCGAACCAACGAGTCTTGAAACTCTACTTGTCTCGTCTTCTGTCGTCATTCTCAATAAACAACGTTGGTATGATGCTGACCTACAAATTGCAGCAAGGACGACGAGATAGGAAAGCTTTGGTTGTGATCTATGGCAGTGATGAGGGAAGCTTCGGTTGTGATCTATGGCGGTGATGATGATCTCATCTTTTATTGATGATGACGACAACAAAAGAAACAGTGAGTAGAAGGTGTTGGAGGACTCTACTGATGTTGACAATGACAATTGCTGACAATGAAGGTGGTACCATTGTCGATGACGATGGCTAACTCTTCTAATGGAAAAGGATCAATGTAAGATTTGATACCAAATTGATGTAGAATGGTGGGGGGCAGAGAGAGAGAGAGAGAATTGGCCATGGCCAATGTCTCCAATAATATTATGGAAATTTAGGCCTTGTCGGGGTACTTTAAAAAAGTAAAAGAGTTACTATCTTATTTAAGACATATTATTTTATTTAAGTCACATCACTTCTCTATCACATCACTTTAAACTCAACTTATACACAACCCATATTTCACAAAAGGTCAAAAAGTGTACTTATTTAGATCATGCCAAACCATCCCTAAAACCTCTCTCCAATGGACCATTGTTTGGTGAAAAGTACAACTCAATTTACTTTTCTTTATAAACTTTCTAAGGAGAAAACACATAATTGAATAGACAAAGTAAAATATAATTTTTTTTTTCTTTCTTGGACAATATCACCAGAGTAACATATTACTGTGAGACAGAATAATATGTTGCCGTGAAATAGAGTAACATGTTACTGTCAAACAGAGTAACATGTCAAATTTTACTCAATTTCGGATCCATTTGATAGTAAACCAGATACAAATTTTCTTTATAAACATAGTATTATTACACACTATTAAAATTAGAAAATTTTAAAATACTAAATTCATTATAGAATTTATGATATCAAAGTATGTTTTGACACCTTATTTCTACCAATTTTAAGAAATTAATAAATAAATAAAAATATTCACCTTATTTGGTTTAAATTTTCTTAATTGATTTTTTTTATTTTTCCTGTTTTTTAATTTTCAGTTGATTTTTTTAATATTTTAATATTTTTTTAATTTTTAGATACACTTAATATAAATACAATTAAAAAGTATAATATTTGTAAAAAAAAATTAAAATTTCACTAAATACCAGAAATATATAAAAAAAATATGAAAATTTAATATATTTTCGTATTGTTATATATTTATTAATTTTTTTTTAATATTTTAACTTTTAGGTTGATCTAGGTTAGGTACATCTAAAAGTGTAAAAAAAAAATTTACTTAAAATACTAAAAAAATTCACTAAAAAAAAATAAAAAATTCAATTTTCAAAACATAAAAATTAGAGCCAAACAAGGTGATTTATATTTCTTATTATTATTCTTTTATTTTACAGGATAAAATTGGATTTACAGGATCACATAAAACATTTCATGCATAACATGGGAGTTTTATGCATAGCTCTATGGAAAACTCAGAATTGTACAACAAGCTTGTTGGGTGAATATCCAAATACATGCCGAACACACATTCAATATCGTTATCCAAATGTCACTTGTGTAGCACAAATGCTTCACTTATTTAGAAGAATTCGTTTAAGATAGAAAAAGAGACAAAAAAAGAAAAGATGAAATTGAGATAAGGAAGCAAATTTATGCTCTTTTGTTTGAATTGCACTAGGTTAGGTCAGTTCATTAATGTGTCTCCATGATGATATAGAGAGATTGAGGAATACATGTTACTTTCCTATTTTCTGTTTCTGGTAATATTGCAGTTTATTCTAACAACATTGACTCTTGATTTAGGAGTAGTGATGCTGATTTACTAAATTGTATGGTTAAGGTGAGGAAATCTTATAGGATATTTAAATTTTGATTTGCTTTTGATTCTGTGCTTTGTTTTGTAGTTCAAATTCACTAGCCACGAGTTTTCATATGTTGGTTACATAGTTTGGTGTGGGAGTCGGATAAAAATGGACGCAGATAGGCCGAATACACATTTAGATAATCGGTACATGTACTTGCCCGTCTTGTACGTTCTGGATGTCGAATAGCTTAGTCGGCCGCACAACCAGCCGAACGAGGGGCCGATTGGAAGTCAGGTTACGACGAAAGAAGGGTCGAGTGAGCAATCACACGACAGATTAGTAGTGGGCCCCATCCTGAGGATTGGGAGTGTATATAAATAGAAGAACAGCAACCAAAGAGAGGTATGTGAGAACTATTACGCTTAACTTAAGATATAAGTAACTAAGAGAGCAGACACTGACTTAACCGTCAGAGTGCTAATTCTGGCACCCCCAACCGGAGTGTTCATCCCTTTTCAAGTCACTAGCTGAGGATCTCGAGCGTCCCAGTGGATCAAAAGAGTATTTCCAAACCACTTCCCCACAATTGGTGCCGTCTGTGGGAATACTTAACTACATCCATGGCGAACGTAACGGAAGACCCTCCAATAGTCACTAACGAAACCACATAGAGAGATGACCTCACTCCAACAAACATGCTTGGACCGGAAACTATCATCGCAAGACGTGCCTTGAACTTCGACTCACTTGCCCAGAACTCATCCTCGACTTCAGCACATGAGACAATGCAGGCGATCATGGAACAGGCGAAGCAAATCGAATAGAGGATGGAAAACATGATCGCTGAGAACGAGCACCTCCGTCAAGATTTGGCCTTAGAAGTAGCAAAATCCAAGCAAGCTGCACGCCATGATCCCAGACGACCTCTGAGAGAAGATGATCGACAACCTCGAGTTCGAAGATAAAAAAGTGGCAGTGATTCTGACTCATTATCCCTGGAACCCAAAAGGAAAGGACGAGTTGAAACCACCAGTTCCTCAGAAGAGAGTCTGTGTGCACGCCATAAGCGAAGATGAAATGGTTTAGGCAAAGAGGACCATCATAATCCCTTTGTGCAACGGATCGCGATGGCAGTACTACCCAAAAAGTTTAAAGCCCCATCGTTTACCCCGTACGACGGGAAATTAGACCCCACTGATCACATCCGACATTTTAAGCAAGCTATGACGTTGCATGCGGACGACGAGGCCCTCATGTACCGAATATTTCCTAACAGTTTGGGACCGTTGTCCGTCAGATGGTATTATAAATTGGAACCGGCATCGATTAAGAGCTTTCATCAACTCCAAAAATCCTTAAGGGCAAGGTTCATTACCAATGAGGTCCAGCCGAAGCGGACTGATTCTCTCTGGGCAATGCAAATCCAGTCAGGGGAAACATTACAGGCATATTCGGCGCGCTATTGGGAATGCTTTAATCTTGTGAATGATGCCTGCAACGACTCCATGGCCATCACCGCCTTTAAAATGGGGTTGCATCCTGATAGTGCCCTCCGCAGTTCCTTGACTAGAAGGCCCCCCAAAACAGTTTAGTCGTTGATGAAGAAAGTCGAGGAATATTGCAAAGTTGAAGATGACGCAATGCGGGTTAAAGTCAGGCACCAGGCCATCAAGACGGCCCCATCTGAAATTATTCAACCGATAAGTTCTGTACCATCACGGAGCCCTGAACTATAGGGCCGGGCTAAACGAGATAAAATAAATTTACACTGATCAAACGACCAATACTCCCGCCATGCTAATGAACAACTTCAAGTGGATGACAGACGTGCAAGACGCACGACCAAGAAATATACGGAGTTGTCGGAGCCGATCAGCACGGTTATGACTAAAATTCAATATCTGCCATTCTTCAAGTGGCCGCCCAAGATGGTGGGACCTCCCGACACAAGGAGACGGGATAGGCGGTGCGAATATCACAAAGATCACGGTCATGATACTGACAGTTGCTATGCTTTGAAAGACCACCTTGAGGAGTTGGTACAAGACGGTCGGCTCCAGCAACACGTCCGAAAGAACAACTCAACTAAAACAGTTGCCCTAAGACAGGATTCACCTCCGCTCGGCGTAATCCATATGATATACAGCCTGTTGACAGCCCTCGCTGTACATTCAATTTAGTCTCATCCTGGCCCCCAAAAGAAAATCACACCAGCAAAATGGCCCTATGAAGCTCCGAGTATTACCTTCAATGATTCTGATTTGATCGATGTAACACTCCCCACATTGATCCATTGGTCATCGAATTACACGTAAATCAATTCACCGTTGAACGCATTCTCATAGACTAGGGGACCACCTCGGAGGTTATGTATTACAAGACCTTCATCAAACTCGGGTTCACTGAGTCAGACCTGTCTCCGGCTCCTTATCCGTTTTTCGGCTTCAATGCTAATCTGGAATACTCGTTGGGCAAAATCACACTACCAGTTTGAGCGGGCTCCCGAACATTAGATGTGGAATTCTTGGTTGTCAAGCTGCCTTCACCGTATAATCTTATCATGGGACGAACTTGGCTGCATGCCATGCATGTCGTGCCCAGCACCTATCATCAACTGCTTCGCTTCCCGACTGAACGAGGCATTGAACAAATCCGTTGTTCCCAGAAATCGGCACAAGCATGTTATCTTCTCGCCACAAAGACACCAAGAGAGCTGGAGGTGAACTCTATTGAGGTGTCGGATCATGAGAGCTTAGACGATGTTGGACGGCTCCCAAGTGAAAAGCCACGGAAGCCCTAGACCGAGTTGAAATTGACGGGGATCCTGACAAGTTCTTCATGGTCGGCGCCTCCTTAAATAAAACTAACAGGCAGTAGTTAATTACCTTCTTGCTCGGCAACCTTGATGTATTCACATTGTCGCTGTATGAGATACCGGGGGTAGATCCATCTGTTTCTGAGCACCGTCTGAATGTTGACCCCAAATGTATGCCGATCATTTAGAGAAGCCGGCGGTCGGCCGCAGAACACACTGCTGCCATTGTTGAAGAAGTTGACCTGTTACTTGATGCCGGGGCAATCCGGGAAGTGACCTATCCTACATGGCTGTCGAATACTGTGGTGGTAAAGAAGAAGAATGGAACTTGGTGTGTTTGTGTGGACTTCACGGATTTAAATAAAGCTTGCCCCAAGGATTGTTTTTCTCTCTCCAGAATTGACCAACTCGTAGATGCCACGGCACGTCATCAACATATGAGCTTCCTTGATGCCTACAGAGGCTACCATCAAATCGCCATGCATCTGGAGTACCAAGACAAAACTGCATTCCTCACCCCAAGAGGAACCTATTGCTATAAGGTTATGCCTTTTGGGCTGAAGAATGCAGGGGCAACTTACCAAAGACTAGTCACTACCATGTTCAAGGAGCAACTCGGCCGTACTATGGAAGTGTACATTGACGATATGGTGGTCAAGTCAAAAGAAGAGCAAACTTATCTGGCCGACCTGGAAGAGACATTCGGCACTTTACGCAAGTACAAAATAAAGCTGAACACTTCCAAGTGTGCATTTGGGATTGGATCCAGCAAATTCCTTGGCTACATTGTCAATCACCGAGGAATCGAAGCCAACCCAAACCAAGACAAAACTGCATTCCTCACCCCAAGAGGAACCTATTGCTATAAGGTTATGCCTTTTGGGCTGAAGAATGCAGGGGCAACTTACCAAAGACTAGTCACTACCATGTTCAAGGAGCAACTCGGCCGTACTATGGAAGTGTACATTGACGATATGGTGGTCAAGTCAAAAGAAGAGAAAACTTATCTGGCCGACCTGGAAGAGACATTCGGCATTTTACGCAAGTACAAAATAAAGCCGAATACTTCCAAGTGTGCATTTGGGATTGGATCCAGCAAATTCCTTGGCTACATTGTCAATCACCGAGGAATCGAAGCCAACCCGAGGCAAATCACAGTAATCTTGGAACTCGGCTCCCCTCGATAGGTGAAGGAGGTTCAAAAGTTGATGGGGATGGCCACCGCACTCAACAGGTTCATTAGTCGTTCCACAGACCGCTGTCGACAATTCTTTCATACCCTACGGAAGGGCAAGGCTTTTGAATGGACCTCCGAGTGCGAAGTCGCTTTCAACGGTCTGAAGACCTACCTCCGATCAGTTCCATTCTTGACAACACCTTCGGTAGGTGACCCGTTCATTTTATATCTGGCAGTTTCCGACCGGGCAGTCAGCGCCGTACTGTTAAAGGAAGAGCTTGGGGAGCAGCGGCCAGTGTACTATGTGAGCAAAGCAATGGTTGACGCCGAAACACGTTACCTTCCGTTGGAAAAACTCCTCCTAGTCCTTGTCACGGCAGCAAGAAAGCTGATGCATTACTTTTAGGGGCATACCATCGGGGTACTAATGAACCACCCCCTTCGGTCAGTACTCCGTAGGGCAGAAGCGTCAGGGTGTGTTTCAAAATGGGCTCTTGAACTCGGCCAGTATGATATTCAGTTTCTGCCTAGAACCATAATCAAGGGGCAAGTGCTTGCCGACTTTGTGGCCGAATTCATTGGGGGTCTTACCGACTTCGAGTCTGATGAAATACAACCTAGGCCGAACTGAAGAATTCATGTTGGGGACATTTGGTAGCTGTACTGTGACGGATCATCCAATCAACGCGGCAGCGAGGCCGAAGTAGTAATCATGGCTCCTAACAGAGCAATAATTGAGCAGGCTATCAAACTCAGCTTCGAAGCGTCGAACAATGAAGCCGAATACGATGCCCTGCTAATCGGCTTGCGGAATGCGCATCTTCTGGGTGCTCGACGTCTACTTATATTTTGTGATTCAAAACTGGTGATCAATCAGCTAAAGGGGGAATACGCGGCCAAAAACGACCGTATGGCCGCTTACATGAAAATGGGAAATGCCTTACTAGCAAAATTTGACCATCATGAATTGAACCAAATAACCCGTGATCAGAACACACATGCAGACGCCCTGACTTTCTTAGCCTCCACCACTAACTCAGAGATTAAACGGACAATTAAGGTGGGTTTTATCCTTAATCCGAGCATTGGCCCTTCAGAGGAAGTCCATATCAATGTCATAGAGTCAGGTCCGAGTTGGATGGACTCCATTGTTGCATTCTTATATTCCGAACAGCTCCCGTTGGATAAGAAAGAAACACACAAGCTACGAAACAAAGCCCTGCGATACTATTTGGATCCGCAAGGAAAACTTTACAAAAAATCCCTTTCTGGCTCGTACCTAGAATGCGTTCATCCGGATAAAGTCGAGGGACTCCTGACTGAAATACATGAAGGTAGTACATTGTCAATCACCGAGGAATCGAAGCCAACCCGAGGCAAATCACAGCAATCTTGGAACTCGGCTCCCCTCGATCAATGAAGGAGGTTCAAAAGTTGATGGGGATGGTCGCCGCACTCAACAGGTTCATCAGTCGTTTCACAGACCGCTGCCGACAATTCTTTCATACCCTATGGCAGGGCAAGGCTTTTGAATGGACCTTCGAGTGCAAAGCTGCTTTCAACGGTCTGAAGACCTACCTCCGATCAGTTCCACTCTGGACAACACCTTCAGCAGATGACCCGCTTATTTTATATCTGGCAGTTTTCGACCGGGCAGTTAGCGTCGTACTGTTAAAGGAAGAGCTTAGGGAGCAGCGGCTAGTGTACTATGTGAGCAAAGCAATGGTTGATGCCGAAACTCGTTACCTTCCGTTGGAAAAACTCCTTCTAGTCCTCGTCACAGCAGCAAGAAAGCTGATGCATTACTTTCAGGGGCATACCATCGGGGTACTAATGAACCACCCCCTTCGGTCAGTACTCCGTAGGGCAGAAGCATCAGGGTGTGTTTCAAAGTGGGCTCTTGAACTCGGCCAGTATGATATTCAGTTTCTGCCTAGAACCACAATCAAGGGGCAAGTGCTTGCTGACTTTGTGGCCGAATTCATTGGGGGTCTTGCCGACTTCGAGTCTGATGAAATACAACCTAGGCCGAACTGAAGAATTCATGTTGGGGACATTTGGTAGCTGTACTGTGACGGATCGTCCAATCAACGCGGCAGCGAGGCTGGAGTAGTAATCATGGCTCCTAACGGAGCAATAATTGAGCAGGCTATCAAACTCAGCTTCGAAGCGTCGAACAATGAAGCCGAATACGAAGCCCTGCTAATCGGCTTGCGGAATGCGCATCTTCTGGGTGCTCGACGTCTACTTATATTTTGTGATTCAAAACTGGTGATCAATCAGCTAAAGGGGGAATACGCGGCCAAAAACGACCGTATGGCCGCTTACATGAAAATGGCAAATGCCTTACTAGCAAAATTTGACCATCATGAATTGAACCAAATAACCCGTGATCAAAACACACATGCAGACGCCCTGACTTTCTTAGCCTCCACCACTAACTCAGAGATTAAACGGACAATTAAGGTGGGTTTTATCCCTAATCCGAGCATTGGCCCTTTAGAGGAAGTCCAGATCAATGTCATAGAGTCAGGTCCGAGTTGGATGGACTCCATTGTTGCATTCTTATATTCCGAACAGCTCCCGTTGGATAAGAAAGAAACACACAAGCTACGAAACAAAGCCCAGCGATACTATTTGGATCCGCAAGGAAAACTTTACAAAAAATCACTTTCTGGCTCGTACCTAGAATGCGTTCATTCGGATAAAGTCGAGGGACTCCTGACTGAAATACATGAAGGTAGCTGTGGTGCCCATTCTGGCGGGCGCTCTTTGGCCCACCAAGCTGTGACACAGGGGTATTATTGGCTGACAATGAGAGCTGATGCCGAATGTTACGTGAAGAAGTGTGAACAGTGCTAGAAGTTTTCTCCCTAAACCCATCTGCCTACTGAAGAGTTAAGCTCTTTAACTAGTCTTTGGCCATTTTTCCAATGGGGACTTGACATCGTCGGACCACTGCCTCACGCCCCCAGCAACAAGCGATTTTTGATTGTCGCAACAGATTATTTCACAAAATGGGTAGAAGCGGAGGCACTGACGCACATTTGAGATACTGATGTGAAGCGTTTTCTACAGAGAAATATTGTAACGCAATTCGATATTCCAAGAGCACACATTTCTGATAACTGCACCCAGTTTGATTGCGGTGTCTACCGAGAGCTGTACAGTAAGTATGGTATTCGGCCCTATTTCTCCACCCCGGCTTATCCACAGAGTAATGGCCAAGCTGAAGCCTCCAACAAAGCCATTTTGGACGACATCAAGAAGAGGCTGGAGAAAGCTAAAGGCAGATGGGTCAAAGAATTGTCGAGTGTATTGTGGGCTCATCGCACTACTCCGAGACGTTCCACTGGGAAAACGCCGTTTGCTTTGTGAGCACATGAGACAATGCAGGCGATCATGGAACAGGCGAAGCAAATCGAACAGAGGATGGAAAACATGATTTATTTAAGACATATCATTTTATTTAAGTCACATCACTTCTCTATCATATTACTTTAAACTCAACTTATACACAACCCATATTTGACAAAAGGTCAAAAAGTGCACTTATTTAGATCATGCCAAACCATCCCTAAAACCTCTCTCCAATGGACCATTGTTTGGTGAAAAGTACAACTCAATTTATTTTTCTTCATAAACTTTCTAAGGAGAAAACACATAACTGAATAGACAAAGTAAAATATAATTTTTTTTTTCTTTCTTGGACAATATCACCAGAGTAACATATTACTGTGAGACAGAATAACATGTTGCTGTGAAATAGAGTAACATGTTACTGTCAAACAGAGTAACATGTCAATTTTACTCAATTTCGGATCCATTTGATAGTAAACCAGATACAGATTTTCTTTATAAACACAGTATTATTACACACTATTGAAATTAGAAAATTTTTAAATACTAAATTCATTATAGAATTTATGATATCAAAGTATGTTTTGACACCTTATTTTTACCAATTTTAAGAAAATAATAAATAAATAAAAATATTCACCTTATTTGGTTTAAATTTTCTGAATTCAATTTTTTAAAAATTAAATTTTTTATTTTTTTTTGTGTTTATTTAATTTTTAGTTAATTTTTTAAAATATTTTTAAAGAGAATCTGAAAACTAATATTTTCATTACACAAAATAGCTTCTATACAGTTAGTTTTATATACAACAAATGTAACTCTAGTTACTAATTAACTAATCTAATAGTTACTAGTTAACTAACCTAAGGTACAGTTATAACAACTTTCTAACTAACTAACACATCACTATATGTAACACATGCACCACTATCTCTAACTGATCATATCAAAAGTCCATTTAAAAAAAAAAAAGACGTTGCCGGTTGCATTGGTGGGGGGGTAAAGCCCCAAATGGCCATTCACCAGAAACTCATAACATTGGCCATACCGCGTGCGGAAGCCGTCTTCGGAATATCCTCCTTCCCTGAAACCCTCAACTGGTGGGGTAACCCGATCTCAAATTCTATCTAAGAGAAACAACGGGAATCCTTCAACTTGCGGTCAAACAAATCAATCTATTACGGGGCATAGGGAACTTATCTTAACCGTAGCTCCGATTCAAACTCCGGTAGTCAATACACAATCTCAGCACCATCTTTCTTTTTAACAAGAGGGCCTGGTGCTCCCCCGGCGAAACACTAGGGCGAACAAAGCTCTATATCTAGCAATTCCTGAGCTGAACTTTCAACTCAACCAACTCTGCTGGAAGCAAAACGGTAAGGTGCCATAAAAATCGGCGCCGCACAGCACTAATCAAATTAGAGAACTCTTATCTCTCGGTGGAAGGTGGCCAAACTAACAAGAATCTTCGGGAAAGACATCCGATACTCACAAACCACCCTCGGCAACACCAATCTGGGTCTCACCACTCTCACCACTCTTAAAGCTGGCAAGTAGACCCACTTAAGCTCATTTCGCCTCGCGAATCATACCCGGGTTGGCAACACACTAGACCAACCCGGGTCTCCCAAGAAATTGGAAACCACTCCCGCTCAAGGTACATACGTGGACCCTCTGGCGGTAGCAATCGATAACAGCCCGTATGACGATAAGCCAGTGCCATACCCAAAATAACATCAAAAAACCCTTCAGTGGGCATGACAACAAACGGAAAAGGAAGCCTATAGTCGGCAGGACCTCTATTATCACATCCTCTAACACCCTGTTTCAGATCAACTTCACCACCCAAAGCCGAACCACACAAATAGGAGATGCTTAAACTGTGCTAACTCCAAGTTCCAAGACAGATGCAAAATGCAGCAGATACAAAAGAATGAGATTGCACCCGTGTCTATCAACACATTAGCAACCGAGTTGCTAAAATTAGGAAAAGTACCTCTCACTACCGATGGAGCCAGGTACTTAAATCCTGCGCCGGTAACAGCATACACGCGCCCGCGTAGCCCTGGTCTAACCTGCTAAACACCTCACGGAGCCAAAAGACTGCTGCACAGACTGGGATGACGAAGCTCCCGGATTGGCCCTCGAGGCCTGCACAGACTGAGCTGGCTGAAAAACCTTGCGTCGCCTAGAACCAGGACGCTCCCGATTAGGGCAACCTCAACTGCGGGCAAAACCTCTTCAGGTGCCAGGCTGCCCAACACTGATTAACAAGACAAGGGATGTGCCCCCTGCCCAAACTCTGGATCTGCGGTCTAGCTGAAGAAGAAGCAGCTCTCTGACCCCCACCCTTCTGGCGGGCAAACAGAAACCTTGTGGACCCAGGCTTGGCCACATTTGTAACAGTGTGAAATTTTCCCTGGACCACCTCTCCCGGAGCCTTGCACTCGGCACTGGAAAGGTCTATCTAGCAACACCACCCTGCGACTTGCTGAGGGTAGAAACCCCTCTGCTTTCCTGCCATCACCCTGGCCATCTTGCTCTCCCCCCCACCCATGGAGACCTCTCTGACCCCTCATCCTCCTCCTGCCCATCATGAGCTCCATATGAGCTGCGCATCCACTAGGGCTATACTCTCGGATGTAAGACCACCAACTCTCAGCTTGAGGGCCCCCGCCTCAACTTTCCGCTCAAACTCATAGCAACGGCGTTCCTCCAGGACGCCACCAGTTCAGGTGCAAACCTGGACAGACTTGGGTAAAGTAGCCAAACTCAGGCCACTTGACAAAGCCCTGTGATTAAGCCGGCTAAACTGATCCCTCAGCTTTCTCCCTAAGCTGCTGCAGACAAAAACCTCTCCTTTGAAAAGCATTTCAATAACGATACAGTACACCAACACGAGCCTTCTCTACTTCCACCATTGACCCGCATTCTCCCTTCAGTTGAAAAGGATGCCAAGGTCACTTTCAGTGCTCCGTCCTCGATGCCAAAGCATCTCGAACTTTACTCATTTGCTCTAGCCCACTCATTCCACCGCTTTCAGGGCTCCTTCGGATCCCCGACAAACTCATCCGGATTAGACCAGAAAAACTCCCTCTTCAAGAAAGAAGGCCTGCCTCAGCTGCCTGACTTCCCAGCTCTAAGAATACCCAAAGCTCTTGCTGTATCTCTCTGGCCAAGGCACCCATGGCCTGCTGACCCACTGGTTCGGCCACATTGGCCTGGCCAACTCCCTCCTCACTACCGGGAATCTCCCCGGTAACGGTGCTTCCTCGCTCGCAGGTCTACCACGCCTAGCACCTCTCCTCGTCCTGACATCTAATAAGGTAACACAGAAACATTAGCACATTCACAAATGTGCCAGAAACTAAACCACTCACGTCCTAATGCATAGACACTGTAATTTCACTCCACATAAGCACATAAACACATAAGCACTTACAATTTCATTTCCCGAGGATGAGTGATTAGTTTTCTCCGAGGCGTTACTTAGAGTTCCGGTTAGAAACAGCATTGATCAAGTGCTTTTCCAACAAAGATTCCCATTGAAACCCAAGGATCCAATCAACATCCTAGAAACTAAATCCCATACCCCACAATAGTCACATAAGCATTAGTATCGCAATTAAGAGGCAAGACTAAGGCTTAAATCGGCAACTACATCTAAGTCTCTATCATAAGCGCGAAGACATAAACCTCGTTGTGATACCTTAATCAACCTTCTCCATCGATACCAAAAGGTATTTCGAACCCCCGTGTTACGCTTGGTGCACCAATGACGCTACTAGGAGGTTTCGGTACTCACGCTGTCCACAAGGATCATCCACGGAATGACCACATCTTAAAACCATCAAGTAATGATCATCGCATTGATATGTTAGTAAACGTTTCAACGTCATTTCAAATTTCAGAATTCCATACATTAAGTATACATGTTAACAACCAAAAGCAACGCTATGGGCTTACAGGCTTGCGCAAGTTAACACTGTTACAACGAAAAAGAGAGTACTAATCCTCATTACTCACCATTAGCCCTCGGCTTGAATTACATGTAATACATAAGAAAGTAAAACGACAAAAGTATGTCCGCCTCTAGACTCGTCACCAAGCCAGTCGCCTTAGGTGATGGGCTCCATGCTACCTGTACACTGAAAATGACTATTCCCATATAGGGGTTGAGCCACAAGCCCAGTAAGAAATACTACTAAAACCAACCATGATAACTTACTAAATCGAAATGATGTAGAAAATTGATAGTAGGTAAATCATCGTTCATACATTCAAACATAAATGCACTTAGTATTATGATTCAACAACAATCGGCTATATCGCAAGTCCAAGGTGTTGACTTCTTCATCTCTTACCCTTTTCAACAGGATAGGCATAGTAGCTACTCCACGCACATGTCACAGACCGAGAGATGAATTAGTAACAAGCAATATCCACATCTCAGATAGAAGCAAATAAGATTAATATCCACATTCTACAACAGATATGTATAACAACAATGTCCACAGATAAGCATATAAGATATATCCACATTCTACAACAGATATGTATAACAACAATGTCCACAGACTAAGCATATAAGCTATATCCACATTCTACAACAGATATGTATAACAACAATATCCACAGATAAGCATATAAGCTATATCCACACTTCACAAAGATAAGCATATAGGCTCTATCTTCACTTTCTAGACAAGATATGAGCTGTTATCTACGGAGTTCAATCCCCTATCTCCCAACACTATCCGGTTTAGAGGTACATCCCCTATCTTCCCTAAACCGCGAGTACATCCCCCATCGCCTCCTCTACACATAACGTATACAAACACATTGGTTCTATATACCATCATTCAATACATACAGTTAATGTATCCAATCATCCGTCAAATTCCATTGACACATCCATTGATTAGTTTTTGTTTTTTATTTGCCTAATCATCACGCATTGTCTTACAACAATTCACGATATCCTCCACCGATAGAACCCAAAGCAGTTATTTCTTAAACAGAAAATAAATGCACAACATGGTACTCATCAATCAACATTTCATTTCCTCATTTTCCACCATTAATTATCCCAATTAATCAAACAATTTATCTAGGTCGTTATCCATAATTACCATTTCAACCTTAGCGTCACATTTCATTCAATATCTCGAACTTTATCCATTTCTCTATGCCAGC
>NW_021026735.1:230860-257210 GCF_004153795.1 Camellia sinensis
AACATGCATTTAGGTTTATTATGAATAAAACCCCAACTTTTGTAAAATTACACCAAAGCCCCAAACTTTCACAAATTACCAAACCAACCCCAACGTCTCAAAATACTAAAATTTAAAGACAAAATCCATATAGAGGAGTAGGATGTCCCTACCTCAAATTCGGAGTTCCAAGGGAGAAGACGA
Organism: Camellia sinensis; assembly: GCF_004153795.1. NCBI lineage: Eukaryota > Viridiplantae > Streptophyta > Magnoliopsida > Ericales > Theaceae > Camellia > Camellia sinensis. Next base: position 231,044 of record NW_021026735.1, read on the forward strand.
CAAAACCCAACGTGCTCCAAAACCTGAGATTTTCAGATTAAAAAGTAGCCCTCGACGATCAACAACTTTTTTGTTGTTACCTGAGGTGAGTAAATCACTCCTACTAGATCAAAACCTAGAGAGAAGGTAGAGTTCTAGAGTGAGAGGCTCAACAATGGTGATTTTGGAAAAGTAAGAGAGAGAAGAGAAAGTAAAAAGTGATTTGAAAAGTCACAATTTCGGGACTTAAACCCAGTCTCCCGCTCGAGCGTAAAACACCCCGCTCGAGCGTCACTCACAGACTCCCGCTCGAGCGTCCAAACTTCCGCTCGAGTGCCGGATGCACTCTCCCAGCATTTATACAGAACCAGGCCTCCGCTCGAGCTTCCAACTCTACGCTCGAGCGGCACTCAGACAACCCCGCTCGAGCGGCCAATACCACGCTCGAGCGTACAACGCTGCACAGGAAAATACTGAATGGGTGTAATCTCCGCTCGAGCGCCAAAACCCCCGCTCGAGCGTACAGGCCAAAACCTGGGCAACTAGTTTTGGTTTCTAAACTCAACCAACCTGTAACAAACCTGCCTAACACATCCTATAACTCAATTACGAAGTAAAAAGGATGTAAACAAAATAATAAACAACTACCAACATCCACGGACACATGTCCGGATCACTGTACAACAAGGGTAAACCCGGGATCGCTATAGAGACATTTGCACATATGGGTTGTCCAGTTGAGGTAAGGGTTTATTACCCACACTTAAAGAAATTGGACCCAAGAACAGTTAGTGGTTTTTTCATTGGCTACGCTGAAAACTCCAAAGGTTTTAAATTTTATTGCCCTTCACACACACTTAAAATTGTTGAGGCTAGAAATGCAAAATTTCTTGAGGATCATGGGTAAAGTGGGAGTGGTTTTTCTCGTGTCATAGAATTCGAGAAAATAAGGGACCATATTGAGAAACCAATTGGGGAATTGGTTGTTGTTCTAAGTGTTATTCCAAATATCATTGAAGAACAACCAATACCAGAACAACCGCACCATGAGGAACAAATCAATACAGAACCTCTTATTCAAAATTTAAATGAACCAATAGGAGTAAGGAGATCCACAAGAGAAAAGAAATTAGCTATTTCTAGTGATTACCTTGTATATCTACAAGAATCTGACTTTGATGTTGGACCTAAAGCTGATCCTAGTTCATTTTCACAAGCCATGAATGGAATTAATTCCAATTTATGGTATGATGCTATGAAACAAGAAATGAAATCAATGGCCACAAACAAAGTTTGGGATCTTGTTGAGTTACCAAAAGAAGCTAAGGTCATTGGCTGTTAATGGGTCTATAAGACCAAAAGGAATTCTTCTGGTAACATTGAACGATATAAAGCCAGACTTGTAGCCAAAGGTTTTACCCAAAAGGAAGGAATTGATTACCATGAGACCTTCTCTCCGGTTTCTAAGAAGGACTCATTTTGAATAATCATGGCTTTAGTAGCTCATTTTGATTTAGAGTTACACCAAATAGATGCGAAAACGACTTTTCTTAATGGGGATCTTGAAGAAGAGGTATACATAGTTCATCCTGAGGGATTTTCCTCAAAGGATAATCACTTGGTTTGTAAGTTAAAGAAATCTATATATGGACTTAAACAGGCCTCCCGCCAATGGTATTTAAAATTTCACAACATTGTTACTTCATTCGGGTTTACGGAGAACATTGTTGATAATTGTATATACCTTAAGGTTAGTGGGAGTAAATACATATTCTTAGTCCTGTATGTAGATGGCATTCTACTTGCGAGTAGTAATTTGGGTTTGCTACATGAAACGAAAGAATTTCTTTTTGAAAACTTTGAAATGAAGGATATGGGCGAAGGCTCATATGCCATTGGCATAGAGATTCATAGAGATAGATCTTGTAAAACATTGGAACTATCTTAGAAGGCCTACATTGAACAGGTTTTGGAAAGATTTAACATGAAGTCTTGTTCACCTTCTGTAGCACCTATTGTCAAAGGAGACAAATTTAGTCTAAATCAATCACCACAAAATGATTTGGAGTAAGAATAGATGAAAAACATACGTTATGCATCTGCAGTAGGTAGTCTCATGTATGCTTAGGTTTGTACAAGACCTGATATTAGGTTTGTGGTAGGAATGTTAGGCAGATATCAAAGTAATCTAGGCCTTGCGCACTGGAAAGCTGCTAAGAAGGTTATGAGGTATTTGCAAGGAACTAAGGACTATAAGCTTACATATAGACATGCAGATTCACTAAAGGTGATTGGATATTCAGATTCAGATTTTGTTGGATGTTCCGACACTAGAAGATCTACTTCAGGATATATATTTCTTCTTGCTGAAGGAGCTGTATCTTGGAGAAGCATCAAGTAGTCCATAACTGCTTCGTCTACTATGCAAGCAGAATTTGTTGCATGCTATGAAGCTACAACACAGGCCTTATGGTTAAGAAATTTTATCACAGGACTAAGGATTGTTGATTCCATATCAAGACCACTAAGGATTTACTGTGATAATTCAGATGCAGTTTTCTTTTCTAAAAACAATAAAAGTTGCAGCCGAAATAAACATATTGACATAAAGTATATTGTTGTTAGAGAGAAAGTCAAGATGCAAGAAATTGCTATTGAGCACATCGACACTGAGCTGATGGTTACAGATCCCATGACAAAAGGATTGCCGGCTAAAGTACACAATGATCATGTGGTTCATATGGGACTGTAGACACCCCATTTTTGACCGTCCTCATGACTTGGACGTCATCATTTGAACACTCGATGATCATCCATGCTCGTGTTCGTTTTGAGTTTCTGAAGGTCTCGGTTGCTGGAGTTGCAACTTTGAAGTTGTTCTTCAAGGGTGAGTTTCTAATCCCTTAAAGCTTTATTTTTTGATTAAGCCTTTGGCCCCCTTTGCATGCTAATTTAGGCCTAACTTTAAACTGTAAAAAGTTTTGATTTTAAGTTCTTAACATGTTTGTTTAAGGCCTCTTTGGTGTTGGGGGTGATCTACCCCCTTTGGTGCCTTGTTTGGCTTTGTTTTGTGCCTTCACTTTAGGCTTTTGTTTTAGCCTTTGCATGACCTTTCTACCACTAAATTCCATAGGAATTTCAGTGGTGGAAAGTCTGTTTTGAGGTCTCAAATAGGAGGGGGTCGCCCCCCCTCCCCTACTCTTGTTAGCTTGTGTTGATGGCCAACCAAAAGAGCATGCATTTCTATCTTTTTGAGGCTTTGTTTGAGCTCATTTTTGTGACTTTCCAGACTTTCCATAACTCTTGTTTTGGTTATCTTGGTCACCCTTTGCATGCTTCCTGTACTTGTAGTATAATCCTACTTATAGCTTTGCAAAGGAGCATGTCTTTCTAGCATGTTTTGGCTCTATCTTAGCATGTTTAAGGCCTTATTCTAACATGGTATAACTCTTTTTTGGGTTGGTTTGATTGTCTCTTGCATGCTTAATACACTTGTAGTGTAATCCTTGCAAACTAGCCTTGTATGCTTAAGGTTTTGGCTCATCTTTCTAGCATGTGTTGATTCCATTCCAACATGTTTTTGGTTATTATTTAACATGTCATAACTCTGATTTTGGTTGGTGGAGTCACCTCATGGTTGGTTTTGGTAGGTGTAGTGTAATCCTCCTTGTTGGCCTTGCATGCTCCATGCCTTCATGCTAGCTTGTTTTGGCTATACTCCATGCATGTTTTGGTCTTGTTTTGACCTACCTTGGGACTATTTTAAGTCACCTTGGCCCTTTGGGTCTTGCTTGATATGGCTATGGTACAAGTACCTTTACTAGCCATAAGTTTTGAGCCTCCTAGCATGCCTCATTTGTCATATGCGCATGTTTTGGCATCATTTAACATGATATTTCAGAGCATATAGTGTTGTCACACTTTCATGTTTTTCACTCTTTAAGTGCTCTTGAGAGTTGCACCTTAATGCCTTATCCATGAACCAATTAGCATGCATGCTTGTATACGTTTTTGGACTTCATTTTTCAGAATGTTTTGGGTTTAAGTCCATTGAGCATTGCATTGCATGCCCCTTGTATGGTGGTCTTTACTTGCTTTGATGTTTTAGTCTCCAAATATGCCATGCATGCATTGTTTGCATGATAGAATCTAGTGTATGCCATCCTAGCATTGGTAGAATAGTAGGTTATTTGCATGTTGTTACATTGCATCTTGTTTGCATGTTGTTGCATTGCATTATTGTTTGCATGCTTATGTTGCATTGCATTGTGTTTGCATGCCATTAGCATTGATAGGTTAATCATGTTGCATTCCATTGTGTTTAGATAGGGTGTTAGTCCAAACATGAGAAACGAGGGACATTTCATACTTGAAGTGATGAAATGTGCCTCATTTCTCGGTCACTGACCCTCTTGATCAATCATGATAGAGGCAATGGCTTTTATGTGTTATTTGTGCATTCATTGAAATTGAATTGTGTAATTTGGCTTCTCGGCTATCGTGCATTGCGATGCTTGGTTGGTGGCCCGAGAGTCAAGAATTGCACTCCCTTGAGCTTAAGAAATGATAGGGAGGGTGGTTATGCACACATACCGTGCAAATACATTGCTGTGCCCCTTCTTGTTCTCTGTTGCAGCCCCCCGATAAGTGTGAACGGTAAAACAAGGACCTATCTGAAGCTATATAAGTTCCGGACTGCAAAGCAAAAGAAAATAGGGAAAATTTTGAGCATCTGAGTGTGTTTCACCTTCAAAAAATTCTGAGATTGCATTCCATATGTACCTCTTCAGGCCTCGCCAGTGCCCCGAAGAATGAGTGTGCCTCTACTCCAAGCTTAAGTATGCTTCAAGCCAGAACGGCAATTAAAGCAGCAGATGTTATCTCTCGCCAATATGAACAGGGTGTGCCCTTTTTTGAGCTGAGTGTGTTGCAAAGTCCTCTAAAAGGTAAATCAGAGGCGCCAGAGTACGTGTTTGATGCTCCTCTACTACATAGAATGTGCACTTTCGTATACACTTCTGTGGCATGCGTGCCGCGCATCGTTGTGATTCATGCATAGAATATGCTTGCTTTCGATTCTGCATAGAATATGCTTTCCTTGTTTCATGCATAGAATATGCTTCGCTTGTTTCATGCATAGAATATGTTTGCTTTCAATATTGCATAGAATGTGCTTCTATACTAGCATAGAAAATGCCTGTATCTTTTGCATGGAAAATGCCCCCATACTTGCATAGAAGATGCATTTTATCGCACTGTCTTGTGCATTTCAAATCAATCGCGCTGTTTAGCGTATCGCACTGTTCAGTGCATTTCAAATCAATCGCGCTGTTTAGCGTATCGCACTGTCTTGTGCATTTCAAACTCACTCGCGCTGTTTAGCGCATCACACTGTCTTGTGCATTTCAAAATCACTCGCGCTGTTTAGCGTATCGCACTGTCTTGTGCATTTCAAAATCAATCGCGCTGTTTAGCGTATCGCACTATCTTGTGCATTTCAAAATCAATCGCGCTGTTTAGCGTATCGCACTATCTTGTGCATTTCAAAATCAATCGCGCTGTTTAGCGTATCGCACTATCTTGTGCATTTCAAAATCAATCGCGCTGTTTAGCGTATCGCACTATCTTGTGCATTTCAAAATCAATCGCGCTGTTTAGCGTATCGCACTATCTTGTGCATTTCAAAATCAATCGCGCTGTTTAGCGTATCGCACTATCTTGTGCATTTCAAAATCAATCGCGCTGTTTAGCGTATCGCACTATCTTGTGCATTTCAAAATCAATCGCGCTGTTTAGCGTATCGCACTATCTTGTGCATTTCAAAATCAATCGCGCTGTTTAGCGTATCGCACCATTCGTGCTATTTTGCGCATCGCACTGTTTTGTGCAGTTTACATTTCGCGCTATTTTACGCACCTCAATCGCACTTTCTTGTGCATTTCAAATCACTCGCACTGTCTTGTGCATTTAAAATCACTCGCACTTTCTTGCGCATCGCACTGTTTTGTGCACCTTACTTGCATTTTGCAGGCATCCTATCGCGCTATCTTGCGCACCTCACTTGTACTTGTTAGTACATTGCATTGTTTTGAATACAAACCGGCTTCACGTAGCGTATAATTCCAATTGTCAAAGTCATCCTTCATATCATTTGCATCCTGCCCCTGAACTACGCTGGTTTGATTCCTTGCAAAGGGATACGTAGGCAGCCTACGGGCACAACCATTCATTTATCGGTATTTTGTTTGTCTGTCCAAGTCTTCGGCCTTGTCAAAAATAGGTCGTCTCTTGGCTTTGACATTCACTCCCGTCATTCTTATGACTTTCGAGTTCTGTCAAAGAGGGGCAACTGTAGACACCCCATTTTTGACAGCCCATAAGACTTGGGCGTTACTGATGGTTTACTTGGTGATAAAAGGTGTGCAGGGCAAAGATCCAGATTCTTCGGCAAGGAGAGAGACAAGTCTCAAATTCACACCCCGTTTTGGACCAAAGCTATTTTGGATGGTTTTTAGACCTTAAAACCCTCTCTTTCAAAACTTTTTTTGAAATAAAGTTTCTACGTTGTTCCGAGGCTTGCATTTTGTCAAACGTTGCACTTTTCAGTAAACCGAGCAGGGATGAAGTGGAAATGAATGAAAGAGAGATGAAATCTTTGAAAAATCTTTCAAAACACCTTTCTTAGGGGTTTGAAGTCGAAGAAAGGAGGGGAAGAGAAAAGAAACCAAGTTGGAGGAGAAGACAGGCATGAATCTGGGTAGAAGGGAGTCGAGCAGTCCTCGCTGAATCAAGTTTATTTGTCTATACACTTTGAGTTAGGCTATGAGGCCACCACCGTTGGAAAGAAGACTTTCGGGGCTTCATTTTTCATTCAAGAATCTCTTAAATCCGAGACCGGAGGGCGGAGATATGATTGGTTGAAGTTGGGCATCATCCCGGTTGTACTGAAACTGAGAAACCTTCACTAAAACAAGCATAACTTTTTGCACAGTTGGAATTTGATGTTTTTACATAGGAGGAATTTTAATGCAAGGTTTGCGCCATTGGAAAGGTAACTTCCGGGGCTTCAATCTAGATAGCCATCGGCCACTTTTTGACCTTGGAAGCATCTGTCGGCAATCTATTTATCCGACCGGCAATTTATTGTGCCGACCGGCCAGAAAAGATGGCTGACCGACCAAGTTTGCTAGCTGATGACCTTCCGGAGTATTCTACAGATTGAATGGATGCCAGCTGTGCCAGCTGGAATGCACAGACTCTGCTCCCCATGCACGTGTGTGGCTGTTTTGCACCCTTTGCACACCTTTTGACCCTTTTTTTTGCACCCTTTGCTCAAAGCTTCTTGAGGAAGCTTTGACCCCTTGTCTTGGCTTCCTCAAGAAGCTTGCACCTTTGCATTATCTTCTCTTAGAAGCTTGGCCCCTTTGACCCTTTTGTATAGCTTCCTTGAGAAGCTTTATGCCATTTCCTTGCTCTATAAAAGAAACCCATCCTCCTCCATTGTTTTGGTTCAGCAAAATCAGACCTAATACATACATATAACATATATATCACCCTCTCTCTCTCTCTATATCTCCCTCTCTCTCTACATTTGGGTGTGTTAGAGTGTTCAAAGACCCTTGTTCTTGGCCTATTGCACCACACCTCATAGCCATACACCACTACCATTGGACTGAGGTTCTTGGGAGGGTTTATTGAGCTCTAAAAGCTAGTTTTTGGCCCCTGAAGCTGCTGGTCTCGAATTTGGTCTTCAAGGGTAAGTTTCTTCCCCTTTTTAGCGCTTTATTGTACCTCATTTGAGTTGCCATTTCCTTCTTTTTAAGCCTATTTTTGCAACATTCCTTAGCCATATATGCTTGCTGTTTTGAGCTCCGGCCGTAACTGAAAATGGCCTTCTTTTGAGCTCATTTTCTTGTTTCATTAAGGGCTCAACCCTGTTTGAGCCCTCCATATTGCACTTGCTTCAATATCCTCCTTGAATGCCATCTTCTTGCATGATATTTTTAGCCTATATGTGATCTGTTTTGGAGCATGTTGTAAACTATAAATAGGCTTATTTTGAGCCTCCTCACCACTGAAATCTTGAGGGATTTCAGTGGTGAGGATGGTGGTTTAAGGACCTAAGAAGGAGAGGGGTGACCCTCTCCCTTGTTGCCTTGTTTGTTGCCCTTTTTGGCCTTCCAAAGGGGCTCCTATTTGCATGCTTCCAAGCCTTGTTTCAAGCATTTTTCAGTGGGTTTTAGGACCCCCATAAGCCATTTCCAGGGTTGGTTTGGTCTTGCTAAATGTCTATCTTGCATGTGCTTAATAACTGTTTGGTGAATGCTTTGCATACTTTGTGTTATAGCCACCTTTTGAGCCTCATTTTGCATTGCATTTCTAGCATGTTTGTATACTGTTTTGGAGTTTTTACAGTTCTGTAAATATGCTTATTTTTGGTCCCTCTTCAATGTTGTAGAAGGGAATTTTTCAGTTTGGGCTGTGCATATACCACTTGCCTCTTTGGCCACCTTTTGGCCCATTTTCTTGCATAGGAGCTTATCCTTATCTATGTTTGTTTTTAGGGTTTTTACAGTTCTGTAAATGTGCTTATTTTGGGCCCCTCTTCAATTTTGTTGAAGGGCCCTAACCGTTTTGGGGTTAGCAACTGTGAGTTGCTTCATTACCCTCTCTTGGCCCCTATTTTTGCATGCTAGTTTTACCCTATCTTTGCTTGCTGTTTGGCCATGACTTGTACTGGTAAAATGCTTATTTTGGGGCTTCCTTGCTTCTGTTTTTTCATTCCATGTACCAATTATGCATGCTTTGTATAGCTGTAGTTCATTCTATGTGCCTAATTTTGCATTTCGGAAGAGATCCCATGCATCGGGTGTGCTTTCGCCTCATTTCGGGGCTGTTTTCACCCACATTTTAGTGCTGAAATTCCATTAGCATGTTTGCATATCATTTCCATGCTATTGCATTGCATATGCCATTGCCTCGGTTTGCGTGCCAAAATATCAGGAAGCCTATCAATTTCCACTAATTAAGTTTCCTTGATGGAAGGAAACTAACAAGGTTTATTTGATAATGTATCTATCTGATAAGGGTCCTTGACTTAGTAGTTATAAATAGGCATGTGATTTTCCATCAATGAGGCACTCAAGTTCTGCATAGGTTAGAAGACACTTATTCATAAAGTGTAAAGTGAGTGATATAATATTGAGAGGTTCAGAAGAATTACACACATCACACAACTTGATCAACAATGGCTGGAGGAGGTTAGTATAAATTTTATTCCGCTGTATATCCATACATATATGATTATATTATATGTGTATGATTTTCCAACATAAACTACCTAACCAATCAAAAAATACCTCTGGATCATGGTCCTCATTAAAATCTGCAATTTACAACTTGGCACTCTTGTCTAGTCTACATCAGACAAGCGATGATCCTCTAGCATTCGTTCGTGTTCATACCCAATATCATGAGGCAGAGAAGTACTCAAAGGTGCAATAATCATACCCCTATCCTTTCCTTTGTCTTTCAAAACTAGACTTATTCAAAGGTAACTTGCACTTGGGTCAATGTCATCTTCAACTCCTTGTGGTATTGGTATAGGGCTTCAATTTTAAAGTTTAACTCAGTGTTGGTCAACGTGTCTTAGGTAAGGAGGTTTTGGGCTGGATGGAGCTTAATTTTGGGCTTAAGTCATAAGCTTTGAACCTAGTAAATTTGATTGTGGGTGATGTATGTGGGTTGGTTTGGGGTTGAAGCCTTTGGTTTTTTAAAAATATAATGGATTGGGGTAAGTTTTAAAAGTTAAGGATAGGTTTTGAAGGAAAAGGATTTAGGTTGGGTTGTTTGAAGAATCTGGGTTGGTTCTTGGGATTAAATGACTGGGTTCTGGTGGGCTGATTGGTTCGGTATCAGGTTAAGCTATCAGTTAGGCAAAAAGGTTGGATTATAGGAAATACACTAGGATAATAGTTTTGGCTATAAAGCAGGGTTAGACCACAGAGGTGTTAGGTTGGGGCCTCAAGTTTTAGATTTATGGTCGGTTTAAGGGTGATGGGGAGAGGGCCGAACCAACGGGTCTTGAAACTCTACTTGTCTCGTCTTCTGTCGTCATTCTCAATAAACAACGTTGGTGTGATGCTGACCTACAAATTACAGCAAGGACGACGAGATAGGAAAGCTTTGGTTGTGATCTATGGCAGTCATGAGGGAAGCTTCGGTTGTGATCTATGGCGGTGATGATGATCTCATCTTTTATTGATGATGACGACAACAAAAGAAACAGTGAGAAGAAGGTGTTGGAGGACTCTAATGATGTTGACAATGACAATGGCTGACAATGAAGGTGGTACCATTGTCGATGACGATGGCTAACTCTTCCAACGAAAAAGGATCAATGTAAGATTTGATACCAAATTGATGTAGAATGGTGGGGGGCAGAGAGAGAGAGAGAATTGGCCATGGCCAATGTCTCCAATAATATTATGAAAATTTAGGCCTTGTTGGGGTACTTTAAAAAAGTCAAAAAGTTACTATTTTATTTAAGACATATTATTTTATTTAAGTCACATCACTTCTCTATCACATCACTTTAAACTCAACTTATACACAACCCATATTTCACAAAAGGTCAAAAAGTGCACTTATTTAGATCATGCCAAACCATCCCTAAAACCTCTCTCCAATGGACCATTGTTTGGTGAAAAGTACAACTCAATTTATTTTTCTTCATAAACTTTCTAAGGAGAAAACACATAATTGAATAGACAAAGTAAAATCTAATTTTTTTTTCTTTCTTGGACAATATCACCAGAGTAACATATTACTGTGAGACAGAATAACATGTTGCCGTGAAATAGAGTAACATGTTACTGTCAAACAGAGTAACATGTCAAATTTTACTCAATTTCGGATCCATTTGATAGTAAACCAGATACAAATTTTCTTTATAAACACAGTATTATTACACACTATTAAAATTAGAAAATTTTTAAATACTAAATTCATTATAGAATTTATGATATCAAAGTATGTTTTGACACCTTATTTTTACCAATTTTAAGAAAATAATAAATGTAAAAAAAAAAAATTACTTAAAATACTAAAAAAATTCACTAAAAAAAAAAATAAAAAATTCAATTTCCAAAACATAAAAATTAGAGCCAAACAAGGTGATTTATATTTCTTATTATTATTCTTTTATTTTACAGGATAAAATTGGATTTACAGGATCACATAAAACATTTCATGCATAATATGGGAGTTTTATGCATAGCTCTATGGAAAACTCAGAATTGTACAACATGCTTGTTGGGTGAATATCCAAATACATGCCGAACACACATTCAATATCATTATCCAAATGTCACTTGTGTAGCACAAATGCTTCACTTATTTAGAAGAATTCGTTTAAGATAGAAAAAGAGACAAAAAAAGAAAAGATGAAATTGAGATAAGGAAGCAAATTTATGCTCTTTTGTTTGAATTGCACTAGGTTGGTTCAGTTCATTAATGTGTCACCATGATGATATAGAGAGATTGAGGAATACATGTTAATTTCCTATTTTCTGTTTCTGGTAATATTGCAGTTTATTCTAACAACATTGACTCTTGATTTAGGAGTAGTGAAGCTGATTTACTAAATTGTATGGATAAGGTGAGGAAATCTTATAGGATATTTAAATTTTGATTTGCTTTTGATTCTGTGCTTTGTTTTGTAGTTCAAATTCACTAGCCATGAGTTTTCATATGTTGGTTACATAGTTTGGTGTGGGAGTCGGATAAAAATGGACGCAGATAGGCCGAATACACATTTAGATAATCGGTACATGTACTTGCCCGTCTTGTACGTTCTAGATGTCGAATAGCTTAGTCGGCCGCACAACCAGCCGAACGAGGGGCCGATTGGAAGTCGGGTTACGACGAAAGAAGGGTCGAGTGAGCAATCACACGACAGATTAGTAGTGGGCCCCATCCTGAGGAATGGGAGTGTATATAAATAGAAGAACAACAACCAAAGAGAGGTATGTGAGAACTATTACGCTTAACTTAAGATATAAGTAACTAAGAGAGAATACACTGACTTAACCGTCAGAGTGCTAATTCTGGCACCCCCAACCGGAGTGTTCATCCCTTTTCAAGTCACTAGCTGAGGATCTCGAGCGTCCCAGTGGATCAAAAGAGTATTTCCAAACCACTTCCCCACAATTGGTGCCGTCTGTGGAAATACTCAACTACATCCATAGCGAACGTAATGGAAGACCCTCCAATAGTCACTGACGAAACCACACAGAGAGATGACCTCACTCCAACAAACATGCTTGGACCAGAAACTATCGCCGCAAGACGTGCCTTGAACTTCGACTCACTTGCCCAGAACTCATCCTCTACTTCAGCACATGAGACAATGCAGGCGATCATGGAACAGGCGAAGCAAATCGAACAGAGGATGGAAAACATGATCGCTGAGAACGAGCACCTCCGTCAAGATTTGGCCTTAGAAGTAGCAAAATCCAAGCAAGCTGCACGCCAAGATTCCAGACGACCTCTGAGAGAAGATGATCGACAACCTCGAGTTCGAAGATAAAAAAGTGACAGTGATTCTGACTCATTATCCCCGGAACCCAAAAGGAAAGGACGAGTTGAAACCACCAGTTCCTTAGAAGAGAGTCTGCGTGCACGCCATAAGCGAAGGCGAAATGGTTTAGGCAAAGAGGACCAGCATAATCCCTTTGTGCGACGGATCGCGATGGCAGTACTACCCAAAAAGTTTAAAGCCCCATCGTTTACCCTGTATGACGGGAAATCAGACCCCACTGATCACATCCGACATTTTAAGCAAGCTATGACGTTGCATGCGGACGACGAGGCCCTTATGTACCGAATATTTCCTAACAGTTTGGGACCGTTGGCCGTCAGATGGTATTATAAATTGGAACCGGCATCGATTAAGAGCTTTCATCAACTCCAAAAATCCTTAAGGGCAAGGTTCATTACCAATGAGGTCCAGCCGAAGCAGACCGATTCTCTCTGGGCAATGCAAATCCAGTCAGGGGAAACATTACAGGCATATTCGGCGCGCTATTGGGAATGCTTTAATCTTGTGAATGATGCCTGCAACGACTCCATGGCTATCACCGCCTTTAAAATGGGGTTGCATCCTGATAGTGCCCTCCGCAGTTCCTTGACTAGAAGGCCCCCTAAAACAGTTTAGTCGTTGATGAAGAAAGTCGAAGAATATTGCAAAGTTGAAGATGACGCAATGCGGGTTAAAGTCGGGTACCAGGCCATCAAGACGGCCCCATCTGAAATTATTCAACCGATAAGTTCTGTACCATCACGGAGCCCTGAACCACAGGGCCGGGCTAAACGAGATAAGATAAATTCATGCCGATCAAACGACCAATGCTCCCGCCATGCTAATGAACAACTTCAAGTGGATGACAGATGTGCAAGACGCGCGGCCAAGAAATATACGGAGTTGTTGGAGCCGATCAGCACGGTTATGACTAAAATTCAATATCTGCCATTCTTCAAGTGGCCGCCCAAGATGGTGGGACCTCCCGACACATCGAGACGGGATAGGCGGTGCGAATATCACAAAGATCACGGTCATGATACCGACAGTTGCTATGCTTTGAAAGACCACCTTGAGGAGTTGGTACAAGACGGTCAGCTCCAGCAACACGTCCGAAAGAACAACTCAACCAAAACAGTTGCCCTAAGACAGGATTTACCTCCGCTCGACGTAATCCATATGATATACAACCTGTTGACAGCCCTCGCCGTACATTCAATTCAGTCTCATCCTGGCCCCCAAAAGCAAATCACACCAGCAAAATGGCCCTATGAAGCTCCGAGTATTACCTTCAATGATTCTGATTTGATCGGCGTAACACTCCCCACATTGATCCATTGGTCATCGAACTACACGTAAATCGATTCACCGTTGAACGCATTCTCATAGACCAGGGGACTACCTCGGAGGTTATGTATTACAAGACCTTCATCAAACTTGGGTTCACTGAGTCAGACCTGTCTCCGGCTCCTTATCCGTTTTTCGGCTTCAATGCTAATCCAGAATACCCGTTGGGCAAAATCACACTACAAGTTCGAGCGGGCTCCCGAACATTAGATGTGGAATTATTGGTTGTCAAGCTGTCTTCGCCGTATAATCTTATCATGGGACGAACTTGGCTGCATGCCATGCATGCCGTGCCTAGCACCTATCATCAACTGCTCCGCTTCCCGACTGAACAAGGCATTGAACAAATCCGTTGTTCCCAGAAATCGGCACAAGCATGTTATCTTCTCGCCGCAAAGACACCAAGAGAGCTGGAGGTGAACTCTATTGAGGTGCCGAATCATGAGAGCCTAGACGATGTTGGACGGCTCCCAAGTGAAAAGGCCACGGAAGCCCTAGACCAAGTTGAAATTGACGGGGATCCTGACAAGTTCTTCATGGTCGGCGCCTCCTTAAATAAAACTAACAGGCAGTAGTTAATTACCTTTTTGCTCGGCAACCTTGATGTATTCGCATTGTCGCCGTATGAGATACCGGGGGTAGATCCATCTGTTTCTGAGCACCGTCTGAATGTTGACCCCAAATGCATGCCGATCATTTAGAGAAGCCGGCGGTCAGCCGCAGAACACACTGCTGCCAAGTTGACCTGTTGCTTGATGCCGGGGCAATCTGGGAAGTGACCTATCCTATATGGCTGTCGAATACTGTGGTGGTAAAGAAGAAGAATGGAACTTGGCGTATCTGTGTGGACTTCACGGATTTAAATAAAGCTTGCCCTAAGGATTGTTTTCCTCTCTCCAGAATTGACCAAGTCGTAGATGCCACGACACGTCATCAACGTATGAGCTTCCTCGATGCCTACAGAGGCTACCATCAAATCGCCATGCATTTGGAATACCAAGACAAAACTGCATTCCTTACCCCAAGAGGAACCTATTGCTATACGGTTATGCCTTTTGGGCTGAAGAATGCAGGGGCAACTTACCAAAGACTAGTCACTACCATGTTCAAGGAGCAACTCGGCCGTACTATGGAAGTGTACATTGACGATATGGTGGTCAAGTCAAAAGAAGAGCAAACTTATCTGGCCGACCTGGAAGAGACATTCGGCATTTTACGCAAGTACAAAATAAAGCTGAACGCTTCCAAGTGTGCATTTGGGATTGGATCCGGCAAATTCCTTGGCTACATTGTCAATCACCGAGGAATCGAAGCCAACCCGAGGCAAATCACAGCAATCTTGGAACTCGGCTCCCCTTGATAGGTGAAGGAGGTTCAAAAGTTGATGAGGATGGCCACCGCACTCAACAGGTTTCAACGGTCTGATGACCTACCTCCGATCAGTTCCATTCTTGACAACACCTTCGGTAGGTGACCCGCTCATTTTATATCTGGCAGTTTCTGACTGGGCAGTCAACGCCGTACTGTTAAAGGAAGAGCTTGGGGAGCAGCGGCCAGTTGTACTATGTGAGCAAAGCAATGGTTGATGCCGAAACTCGTTACCTTCCGTTGGAAAAACTCCTCCTAGTCCTCGTCACGGCAGCAAGAAAGCTGATGCATTACTTTCAGGGGCATACCATCGGGGTACTAATGAACCACCCCCTTCGGTCAGTACTCCGTAGGGCAGAAGCATCAGGGTGTGTTTCAAAGTGGGCTCTTGAACTCGGCCAGTATGATATTCAGTTTCTGCCTAGAACCACAATCAAGGGGCAAGTGCTTGCCGACTTTGTGGCCGAATTCACTGGGGGTCTTGCCGACTTCGAGTCTGATGAAATACAACCTAGGCCGAACTGAAGAATTTATGTTGGGGACATTTGGCAGCTGTACTGTGACGGATCGTCCAATCAACGCGGCAGCGAGGCTGGAGTAGTAATCATGGCTCCTAACGGAGCAATAATCGAACAGGCTATCAAACTCAGCTTCGAAGCGTTGAACAATGAAGCCGAATACGAAGCCCTGCTAACCGGCTTGCGGAATGCGCATCTTCAGGGTGCTCGACGTCTACTTATATTTTGCGATTCAAAACTGGTGATCAATCAGCTAAAGGGGGAATACGCGGCCAAAAACGACCGTATGGCCGCTTACATGAAAATGGCAAATGCCTTACTGGCAAAATTTGACCGTCATGAATTGAACCAAATAACCCGTGATCAGAACACACATACAGACGCCCTGACTTTCTTAGCCTCCACCATTAACTCAAAGATTAAACGGACAATTAAGGTGGGTTTCATCCCTAATCCGAGCATTGGCCCTTCAGAGGAAGTCCAGATCAATGTCATAGAGTCAGGTCCGAGTTGGATGGACTCCATTGTTGCATTCTTATATTCCAAACAGCTCCCGTTGGATAAGAAAGAAACACACAAGCTACGAAACAAAGCCCTACGATACTATTTGGATCCGCAAGGAAAACTTTACAAAAAATCCCTTTCTGGCTCGTACCTAGAATGCGTTCATCCGGATAAAGTCGAGGGACTCCTGACTGAAATACATGAAGGTAGCTGTGGTGCCCATTCTGGCAGGCGCTCTTTGGCCCACCAAGCTGTGACACAGGGGTATTATTGGCTGACAATGAGAGCTGATGCCGAATGTTACGTGAAGAAGTGTGAACAGTGCTAGAAGTTTTCTCCCTAAACCCATCTGCCTACTGAAGAGTTAAGCTCTATAACTAGTCCTTGGCCGTTTTTCCAATGGGGACTTGACACCGTTTTTCCATTTTGGACGACATCAAGAAGAGGCTGGAGAAAGCTAAAGGCAGATGGGTCGAAGAATTGTCGAGTGTATTGTGGGCTCATCTCACTACTCCGAGACGTTTCACTGGGAAAACGCCGTTTGCTTTGTGCTTCGGAAATCAAACAATCATCCCCTTGGAGATCAGCCTCCCAACCTTGAAATCAAAAGTTTTTGATATAGGCCGAAATGACATGATGTTGGCCTTGGATTTAACTCTGATTGAAGAACGAAGAGACCGTGCCCTTGCGTCCATGGCATGGTACCAAGAGCAACTCACTAAGTCGTATAATCAATGTGTTCAGCTACACCGCTATGTACTAGGAGAATTGGTCTTGAAGAAAGTGCTTCCAGCTGCCAGGAATCCGATTGATGGAAAATTGGGTCCTAACTGGGACGACCCCTATCAGGTTGACTCAATCGCAAGAACAAGGGCATATCGGCTCAAAGACATGTCTGGGAGGAGTCTGCCACGCCCTTGGAATTTCCCACATTTGTGTAAATTCTATCATTGAACCCGACCTGTGGGACATGATACTTGTTTTGAGTGATTCACCATGTAAACATTTCGCTTTTGCAATGCAAAGTTTCCTATTTTCTGTGTGAAACTCAGCTCAAAAGTATGTTGAATAAAGACTCCGGATTCGGAGCGCCCTTCATGGACCTAACGATTGGCCAAGATAAAAAAGCCTCCGAATTCGGAGCCCCATCCATGCAGGTCACGTTTGGGCCGAAAAAAGACTCCAGATTTGGAGCGCCCTTTGTGGACCTCACGATTGGCCAAGATAAAAAAGCCTCCGAATTCGGAGCCCCATCCGTACAGGTCACGTTTGGGCCAAAAAAAGATTCCAGATTCGGAGCGCCCTTCATGGATCTCACGATTGGCTAAGATAAAAAAGCCTCCGAATTCGGAGCCCCATCTGTGCAGGTCACATTTGGGCCGAAAAAAAAGACTCTGGATCCGGAGCGCCCTTCGTGGATCTTACGATTGGCTAAGATAAAAAAAAAAAACCCTCCGAATTCGGAGCCCCATCCGTGCAGGTCACGTTTGGGCCAAAAAAGGACTCCGGATTTGGAGCACCCTTCGTAGATCTCACGATTGGCCAAGATATAAAAAAAAAAAAACCTCCGAATTCGGAGCCCCATCCTACAGGTCACAATTGGGCCGAATAAAGACTTTGGATTTGGAGCGCCCTTTGTGGATCTCACGATTGGCCAAAATAAACAAGCCTCTGAATTCGGAGCCCCATCCGTGCAAGTCACGTTTGGACCGAATAAAGACTCCGGATTCGGAGCGCCTTTCGTGGATCTTACAATTGGCCAGGATAAAAAAAGCCTCTGAATTCAGAGCCCCATCCGTGCAGGTCACGTTTGGGCCGAATAAAGACTCCGGATTCGGAGTGCCCTTCGTAGATCTCACGATTGACTAGGATAAAAAAGCCTCCAAATTCGGAGCCCCATCCGTGCAGGTCACATTTGGGCCGAATAAAGACTCCGGATTCGGAGCGCCCTTCGTGGATCTCATGATTGGCCAAGATAAAAAAGCCTTTGAATTCGGAGCCCCACCCGTGCAGGTCACGATTGGGCCGAATAAGGAATCTGAATTCGGAGCGCTCTTCGTGGATCTCACGACATACGGCGAAAATTGAAACATGCCAGCATTCAAAATGAAATGTTTCATTAAATTGATCGACTGGCATAAAGTGTATAAACGTAAGTTGAAACATGCAAACATTCAAAATAAATTGTTTTATTAGATTAACCAATAAATACGTAATTTACATTCAATTTGCGTTTGAGCATTACAATGTCTACTTTTATTCGGCATCTCCCTCATCATCGCTCTTCTCGACTTCGAAGGCTGAAAAGGGACAATGATGACCTTGATGTAGCAACGATGCCGAATCAACGCCTGCTGCCTAGAGAGCGTCCACAACCTGAAGTGCCTTGATCTAGCCGTGCTTAAATCCATGATTTTCACATCGGCAGACCTCTTCGGCAAGTTTTTCCTTGGTCTTGTATATCTCGACCTTTCGGCCGTCGTGAAAGCCTTTTTCATAGGCCCTGGACTTGGCAATCTTAATTGCAAACATGCTAGCCGTATCTCGATTGGCAATCGCATGACTTATTAGTCGTTGAGTCAGCCTTTCCTCCACGACCGGGTTAGGATGGCTGGCCGATTGTGACTCGGCAGTCTTGATCTTACTTAGTTCGCGCTCAGCCTTCTCCACGCGAGCTTCTAAGCTTCGGATACATTCGTCTCTCTGCTCTATATCCCGCCGTGCGGCACGAAGACGCATGTCGATTTCATAGGCGGTGTACAGCCCTTTCACCGCCCCATGAACGCCTTCCCGAAACACTTCGAAATCCTGTGGACCTACCATCGACTGCTGGACTTCAGGTGGAAAAATCTGTCGAGCGAACTCGACTGCCACATTTGGGTCACGAACGATTGAATCCACTTCTGTCATTGGTCTATTCCCCACGAAGACCGCAAAACTCAACGGGCGCGGTGTCGCCTCGGATTCTCTTCCGGGGCAGGGTTGAGGGGATCTACCCCATTGCTGCTTTTCCCTCCCAGGTGACCTACTTCAACGACAAGGGGATTAGCGTCTCTCCCACTCCCTCGAAGTCCTACTTCCCGTGCGCACAAGTTCGCCACTTCGATTCATTTCTCCTTCCAGGTCAGCCAATGTCCTTCCCTCTCCTCTACTGTTGAAGAACAATCTATTTGACATTCGCACTTGTCTAACCTTCCTCAACGGACTGAACTGAGTTGTTGAGTCTGAACACATAAACAAGACCTACGTGCACGAAGCACTTGCCCCATTTATTCCTCACGGGGCAGCAGCCTCGAGGCGTTATCATTAATGCTAAACTTCAAAGCCTCACGCGACAAACTAACTATTTTCGGCGTCCCAGTTCAAGTGCTGGCTGGTGCAAGGGTGGATTTATCAATCTATTCGGCATATCTATCAAAGCTCAGCCGAATTGCCATTGTGCCCCAACAAGTTACTGAATTGCTGTTTTCAGTCTGTCTTGGTTCATTAACTTGCTGGGGCAATGGCAGATTAATCAATCCATTCGGTATAACTATCAAAGCTTAGCCGAATTCCCGTTATGCCCCAGTAAATTACTGAACTGTCGTTTTTAGTCTGTCTTGGTTCATTAACTTGCTGGGGCAAGGGCAGATTAATCAATCCATTTGGCATAATTATCAAAGCTTAGCTGAATTTTCGTTGTGCCCCAGTAAATTACTAAACTACCGTCTTTGGTCTGTCTTGGTTCATTAACTTGCTGGGGCAGGGGCAGATTCATCAATCTATTCGGCATATCTATCAGCGCTCAGCCGAATTGCCATTGTGCCCCAGCAAATTACTGAACTGTCGTTTTCAGTCTGTCTTGGTTCATTAACTTGCTGGGGCAAGGGTAGATTAATTAATCCATTCGGCATAACTATCAAAGCTTAGCCGAATTCCCGTTGTGCCCTAGCAAATTACTGAACTGGCGTTTTTAGTCTATCTTGGTTCATTAACTTACTGGGGCAAGGGTAGATTAATCAATCTATTCGGCATAACTATCAAAGCTTAGCCGAATTTCCGTTGTGCCCCAGCAAATTCTTGAATTGCCGTTTTCAGATTTTTTCAGTTCATTAGTCTGACTGGTTCATTAACCTGTCGCGGCAAGGGCATATTCACTAGTATATTCGGCTAAGCTGCAACACTTTACAGTTATTTTTAATTCAGCAACTCTTTTCATTCATTTCATGATTTTACATCTTACTTGGCTGCTAACAAGCACATTTAATGAGCACAAAAGGCAAAAATAATTTCCATTCATAAGCTACGCGCAAATAGCAAAAATAATTTTGATACGTAAATGGAGCACAAATAGAATTGATTTTACAAATGAAAACTACCCTATATTAGTTTCTCATAAAAAAACAAAAACCTAGTACATATAACAAAATCTACATACACTTAGTACCCAAAGAAAAATGGAAAATATTCAACTATCTTCAGTATCTTTGGGGTCAGACTCCAGCGGCTCGACGTCTACCTGCTCGTACGGAATCGGTTGTTCTGATGTCAAGTTAGTGGCAGCCAAGGCCTTGAGCCAGCCGTGTTTGAACCCCCTATTTTCAAATTTTGGCACTTCTTCGACGTAGTCCGCCAAGGCCGCATTCTTGCTAGACTAGAACGACTCGGAAAGAGTAGACTCGGCGTTCACTTTCGCCCGCCTAGACTGTTCCAGGTCAGCCTCCAGCTTTGCAATCATTTCATTGGCTAGTCTGAGCACCTCTTCATTCGCTTTCGCCTTTTCCTCAGCGGCCATTTTCAGTGCGACAGCGGTCCTGGCCTCATTTGCTCCAACATCGGCCCTAGCTCTCTCTTCTGCTGCTTTCGCGACCTTAGACTCGGCTCGGAGAGAGGCCTCAATTGCTCTCCCCTTCTCCTTTTCTAATTCGGCTGTAAGAAAGCCGATCTGTTTGATTGCGTCGTGTTAGCGACGTCCAATCTCGGCTATTCTCCCCGCCGCCTGCAAAAGAAATGACCAGTAAGCTAATATAGAAACTCCTCTTTAGCCTTGCAAAGCTGTAAAGGACTACATACCAATATCGCCGATTGAGCAGCTAACGCGATAGCCAGCAGATCGGCCTCCGCCCTAAAAGTTGCTCTGTCAGTCGGTAGAGACATGGAGGAAGCCAGGCTCAAGGCCACAGCTGGGTCTCTTATAGTCGATGCATCGGAGCCAACCAGCATGCTTTTTTTATCCTTGGTTGTACTATGAACGGAACAGCCAAGTTTGATTCTTCCAAGCATGGCCGTTTATCCACTGGGTCTTCCGAATAAACGGCTTCGTGATCAGCCGGGCGCTTTTCACCTCTGTGCTCTGTTACTTGACCCTCCTGTTGATCGACAACAGGTTCTGTTTCGGCCACTTCATTCTGGACCACCTCTTCAACAGGAACAGGTGGAGGAGTTTCTTCCCTAACGTCAGGTGGAGGGGGTGGAGGTTGGTTTCGCTCAGCTTTAGCTCTTTTTTGGGCGGCCATCCTCTCGGCGTTTTTCTGTTTGGCCAATTTGGATAGCGACTCACCAGCCATGTTGTCAAAATAAGAGCCGGGTAGGTCGCCTAAGTCAATAAAGATATCCTTGAAGGACACGTCCGCTCTATCGAAAGTGGATGGAGGATTGAGGCCGACTTCATCAAAAGCAAAATTTAGTGACATGTTGACCTCCTCTGGTACATTGGATCTGTCCGAAGATGGCTGATTCGGCTCCTCTTCAACTCCTTCGGCAACTTGTTCGGCCGTCGGCTCTGAGTCTGATTCCTCGAAACCAATCTGCCTAAGATTCTTGAAACTTGGAAAAACAAGCGTCGTAAGGTGTTGTTCGCCCCTAAGGATCGAGATATGTTTCGAGGCTGAAAAGGTGGTATAGGTCGGCTCGTAACGAAGAAGAATGTGGGTCACCTTCCCTTGTTTCTGAAGATTTGGACGGCTAACGAATTGGAGTACCGTTCTGATCTGTGCAAGTACAACGTCGTCAGCCGAAGCAAGAACTTTTTTCAAGTTGTCGCTCGGGCAATGGCAGATTAATTAATCTATTCGGCCTAACATCAGTCCTTTGTGCCGAAAAGATTGGCTGTCCCAGCCAATTCATAAATGGCCGATAATCGTTGGCCACGTTCACCAATCTGCTGGGGCAAGGGCAGATGCACTAGTATATTCGGCTTGACAAAGCTAAGCAGTTAATCTAGTGCCGAATCGATTTAATAGTTTCGTTAAAACTTATTTCATGATTTTACATCTTACTTGGCTGTTAACACGCACATTCAATAAGTAGAAAAGCAAAGGCAAATTTCATTCATAAATTGAGTCCATACAGAAGTCAATTTACACATGAAAGCTACCTTACGATTAAACTTCTAACCAAAATATAGTCAAAATCTAACAAAACCTACATACATTCAGATACCAACACAATGAAAATCACTTTGAGCCTAGGTTAGTTAGTTTTCAGGGTCAGACTCCAGCAGCTCAACGTCTACCTGCTCGTACGGAATCAGCTGTTCTGATATCACGTTACCAGCAGCTAAGGTTTTGAGCCAGCTGTGTTTGAAGCCACTATTTTCGAACTTAGACACTTCCTCGACATAGCTCTCTAAGGCTGCGTCCTGGCCGGCTTGGAAGGCCTTGGATGTCTCGAATTCGATTTTTTCCTTCTCCTTCTTCAAATCTTCCAAGTCGGCCTCCAGCTTGGATATTGTCTTGTTGGCCAATTTGAGTGCTTCTTCGCTCGCGTTCTCTCTTCCTTCAGCGGCCAATCTCAAACGATCAAAACTCTTGGCCTTGTCAACTTCGGCATCGGCCCTCGCTCTTTCTTCTGCTGCTTTTATGGCCTTAGATTCAGTTCGGCGAGAGACCTCTACTAATTTGTTCTTTTCAGCTTCCACTTCGGCAATCAGAAAGCCAATTTGCTCAATTACGTCATGTTGGCGACAACCAATCTCTGCTATCCTCCTCGCCGCCTACAAACCAATAAATCAATAAGATAGGTGATATACACAACTTTTAAATTTTTGATGCAGAACTAAGGATTAAGACACAGACCAATATCTCCAATTGAGTGGCTAATGCTATTGTTATCAGATCAGGCTCTGTCCGAAAGGTTGCCCTGTCAACCGGCAATGAAATTGAGGAGGCCAAGCTCAAGGCCACTGCAGAATCTTTCACTGCCGATGCATCGGAAGCAATCGGCACATTCTTTATCCTGGGTTGTATTGTAAACGGCACAACTAGGTTCGATTCTTGTATGCGTGGCCGTTTATCAACCCGACTTTCCGAATAATCTTCGGTCTCGGCTGGACGTTTTTTCCTCCGTTGCTCCAACACCTGGCCCTCTGGCTGATCGACAACAAGCTCAGTTTTGGCCATATCAACATGAGCCATCTCCTCAATAGGAGCAGGTGGTGTAGACTCATATAGAAGTATTATTGTCACAATTATTTTCCATTTATAAATTAATTAGTATCAATTAATTCTTTGATAGTATCAATAATACTAAAAGTAATTAATTAGTATCAAATAATGGGGTTTATTAGTCTCAATTAAATTAAAAATTATTAATTCAATATAAATTAATATAATATTAATTTTATTAGTATTCAATTAATATTAATAATAACAATTTGTTTTAATTAGTATCAATTATAAATTAATTCATCACAAAAGTATGCCCAATATTAAGTTTAATTTAATAATTATATCAATTACATATTGATTTTTTTTTCTTTTCCTTCAGCAATATACCAATATTTTTATTTTTTTAATTAATATAAAAAATATACAATATGAATTTATTAAAATTAATAACAATTAAATTTATTTTTTTTCAATAATATTGATTTTTTGTTTCTTCAGAAATATACAATTTTTTATTTTTTAATTATATTAATTAATTAATATTAATTATTTGAGTATTGACGAAGGCATTTAAGTAATTTTAAGCCCAAGCCCAACACCAGCTACGCGCTTAAGTAAAAATTTAAGCACTCCCACCCTGACCAGCTTTTGAATAGGCTGAGAAATAACTTGATTTTAAGTTATAGTGGTTAACACACAAATTATGCTGCACCAAACACAATATTTTGCTTGAATTTAAAACTAAAATTTAAAATAACCAGCTATTAGCTCTTACCAAACAGGCCTATTGTATTAGATAAGTATAATAATTTTTTTAAAATTTAATAATATAAAATTTATATTTTTAATGATAATCGTTCATTAAAGTCTTTCCCTTCCACTTTCATCTTTCGTGGCCCAATCAATTATTCTTTTGTAACATTGACTAACCTAAAGACACATTTAGCCCGTTACTGTCTACTATCCATTTTAAGTAGCAACTAGATTTTTTATCTACAATCTTACATAGAAAATTAATTCTATGATTTAAATTATTCTATACGATAGAACTTACATTATACTAATTTAATTCTTCATCACATAATTTAATTCTAAATAAAATTAATTTTTGCGTGAATGGTAAAATTACTGTGATTTTTAAATTTTTAAACCAAGACTCATCTCTCAATATTATTTCCGTATGAGTCAAATACACATAACCAATGTGGGAAGTTGGTTTGGAAATACTCTTTTGATCACTGGGACACTCGGAGATCCTTAGCTAGTGACCTGAAAGAGATGAAAACTCCAGTCGGGGGATGCCAGAAATTAGCACTCTGACGGTTTAGAAGTCAGTGTATGCTCTCTTAGCTACTTTGTTATCTTAAGTTAAGCGCCATAATATGCTCACATACCTCTCTTTGGGTTGCTGTGTTCTTCTTTTATATACACTCCTAATCCTCAGGATGGGGCCCACTACTAAATTTGTCGTGTGATTTGCTCACTCGCGCCTTCTTCGTCGTAACCCGACTTCCATCGGCCTCGTTTCGGCTAGTTGTGCGGCACTGACTAAGCTATTCAAGTATCCAAAAACGTTACAAGACAGTGCGAGTACATGTACTGATTTATCTAAATGTGTATTCGGGGCCTATCTGCGTCCATTTTACTGACTCCCACAATTTGCCCCCAAACTCCCCACTAGCCCTTAGTTATTGGCAATGTTGGAGTGTTTGGTTTCGAACTTGAAAAGTCAAAAATTCAAGCGGTTTAACCTCATTGTCCAACGATGTGTCAGAACGCACACGTTTTTTGGGGTCATTCATTATCTGAAATCCCGCTCTCTTCGCACGCTGTCCTCCATTAATGTGATTTATTAACTTTGTCGCTTCAAATGTATACTCTGGATACTCAAAGTTTTCTGCGCTCACACTTTAGTTCAAACTCCTTCACTTTTGCGACCCCTACAATTTCCTTTTGTTTCTATTATCTCCCTGCTCCTGTAAAGTTTCTTCTCCTTTCACTCCCAACGCCATTTTCTCATTGTTTACTTTTCAGTCTTCATATCTTTAGGTCGGCCGTGATTGGCAAAAAAATTATTGAAAGAGCCCCTTTTTGCGGATCGAATTTCCGGCTTCCGATTGCCATTATTCCATTCCCGTACGACGATCCATCTGTCACTTGTGGAGCAGACAACACCACTGATATGGAGAAGACGATGAGAGTACAATCATCTTTTCTCTCCTATCGATTACTGAGGGCGGAAGTCCCGTTTTTCCCCTTCACCCATTTTTAAGAAGCACGTCTTCGACATTCGGTCTATTCCTCCTAGCCCAATGTGAATTTTTTTCACATCATAATGGGCCATATACAGAGTTGAACCGGTCGTCTTTAGGATTATCTTAGGTATACCTTGCAATTCGGCATTGTTATGCTTGCGCCAAGTCTACTGGCCGCGCTGGGACGCCTTTTTCTCAAGGCCAAAAAAAATACCGAACATTACCTCACCATGGACTATGCTTCGCCAG
>NW_021026735.1:257260-287064 GCF_004153795.1 Camellia sinensis
TTAGCAAATGTATCAATTTTTATATTAATTGATACTAATTAATACTACTTATATTAACTTTTATTAATGAAATATATTTTTTTAAAATTAAAACTGAAAAAAATGACAAAATAATTATTTTTATATCATATAAGGGTAGAAAGGATAATTATACAGTAAAAAGTTATTTTACAGCTTATTAACCAAACACTACCCTGCTGCTTAAATGCATAATCCCATAACTGCACCAAACAGGTTAACAGCTTATGTGCATAGGTATAAGTCATAATATGTTAAGTTATAATGTATAATCACTTTTCTACGGCTCTACCAAACGGGGTCAATAACTGAACCGAGAGCACCCCTTGCTTCTTCTTAGGCACCAACTTACCTTCAATGCTGTCATCAGGATTGTAAAAATTGAGACCTTGAAGCTCTACGTGGGCAAAAGCTTCAATGTAGTCCACTACACGGTTGTTGCAGAGAAGCTGAGGTTCACCCACAGTGTTGTGCACAACCTCCCCAGCAAATGGGTAGTAACAAACTAAAGCTTGAGACATGGCCTTCTTCAAATCACCGACCATGGAGGCAAATGTGAACAGCATTAAGCCCCCTTCTTTTCTAGCGAGTCCTGTGGTGGTGGTGGAGGGATTCTTGTAACAGAAGAACACAGTGACGTCGACAGGAGGCAAGAGCAAGTCAAGGTTGGAAATAATTAAGTATATTGATGTATGAAAAAAATTTATAATACTAGGGTCGACCTAAAATATAGAGTATGTTCTAATCCTCCCTTGGGCTCGATTTAAAAATTGATTAGGTAATTAGCAAAAACAGTTAATAATAATCAATTTCAGCTTATGTTTAATAATTTGTTAAGTTATGATGGGTATGAGCTAATAGTAAATCAAATACTAAAAGAAGTGTAGAAATTGAATTTGGTTGATTTTTATGTTATACATCAATATAATTTTTAGATAATCATTTTGGTTCATGCCCAACAATCACATTGCCCACTTATTTATTTTTTAAAATGATAAAAATATTGTAAAATGTTTTATATCCAAAATAAAAAAATAAAATGAATATATATATTTGGCATATTTATTAGTATTCTAAAACTTCAATAAAGAAATTATATATTTATTCTTAAAATATGTCTAATATTAAATTATATTTACATCTGAAAGAATTATTTAATATCAGATTAAGCTAGTTCGTAGATTTTATTTTTAGTATAGAACTTGATTAAAAAGTGAAGTCTCAAAACAAATTATAATTTTCAATTTAAATTTTATGAAACTTTTATTTAATACAAATCTTCACGTAAAATGTTTTAATATTTTAAAAATAATTAATTATTTGTGAAATGAGTTACCATTATAAAACACTAAAAAAATTGTCTTTTAGTAGTGTGAAAATTAATTAACCAAAGAATTAAATTGAGATATAGATTTTTTTTTTTTTTGAAAACAAAATCAATGAATGTGTGCTTATAATCATACACACTTAATTTCTTTTCACACCCATCACGTGTATTAAAAAAATTATAATTTAGGCATAGATATTAGTACATATGAGTGTACAAAACAAATCGAAAAAGAAAAAAAATATATACAAAAGAAATTAAATGTGTGTAATTAAATCTTAATATTTTGGAGGTTCTGAATTTTTATCATGAATTTTAAAGATTTGAGAGCAGTTATATATGGTATGAATAATATATTAATATAGTAAAAAGCAAGTTTTAATTTTTTTTTATTATGAAAGGAATACAAGTAGTGTTTCCTTTTGAAAACTATAAATTATGGAGTTAATAATATTTTGAAAACTATTACTTTAATGGATTAGCCAATATTACTTTTTAAAATTTATTTTTAATTTAATAAATTCACAAATTTATTATGAGGTTTTGAATCTCTCACAATACTCCTCACGAAAACTTCTTGTTGCTTATATAATATAGAGATTTGCTAACCAAAATATTTTTGAGTGTGATTTATTAATATTATTTTTTTAATTGAAAAACTTCTTTTTTGTTTGATTGTAAGGAAAGAATGATTTTAGGGAATAATTTTAGGAATGGAAGATGCCTTTTTTGTTTAATTTGAAAAATTGAAAAAGAGTAAAATTATATATGAAATTGAGCGTGGGATTTATAAATTAATTTTTTTAATTGAAAAATTAAGAAATTGAGATTGAGTATGTGGAGCTCTCACATCCCTTCTCATTAGAAACTTCATTTTCCTAAATATATAGTATAGATGAATGGTTACTTTTGAAATTATAATTGTCGTTCATTTTTTTAAAATTTAATGGGATTCAAACAAATAGTTATCAATTATCATAATTTTTAGTATGAATATTTTACTCAACAAAAGCAAAAGATTTAGATTATTAAAATCAACTCCAAAATGAACACACCAAGCGTGAATGCCCTATAAAGTTGGATGGCCAATTTAAGATAATCTCATCCCATACGGTAATACATTTTTTTGACAATAATGTGTATAATAGCGTCTTGGGCGTGCATGTTTTTGCTCTATTAAAGAGCAATGATTGAGACCCCCACCTTCACAAGACCCCTACAAATCTGAACCACTCATAATGTGGATCTTATACATACATGAGTGAGCCTCACACATATACGGAGGGCCAAAATCACTTTGAGGGTGTGAAAGTCATCCCCAAAGGGGGGTTCCAAACATTTTTCTTCACAACACGTTGCTCCTTTTAAACGTCATACACATAAATCAATTATCACTAGGCATGTAACACGTCCTTGGACTAAATTCAAATGCCTGTCTGCTAACTTGGAAGTTTGAATATTGCATCTTTAAGGTTGTGATTACACCATAAATTTGAGAAGATATTTTGAAAAGAAAATTAAAAAAAATGTGTGAAATATAAGTGAATTATACTTATATTTCATTCAGATTTCACCTACTTTTTCCCTTATCCCTTCCCTCTCTCTGTCTAAATTCTTATATGAACCAAAGGCAACATAAATAGTGACAAAGGTGCAATTTTGGTTACGTAGTTACGAAAATAATACCATTGTTTAATGAAAATATCTTCCTAGTTCTTCCACATGTGGCTAATGTGAATCCTTTCTTATCCTTCACCTACAATGGACAAGGGGATGAGTGAACTTTCTCAATGAATGTTAACACTAAATATCCCAGATGACCAAGTCATTCATGTCCTCTGTGCGGACTAAAAATTGGATATTTGTCAAATTAATATTTATGGACAAAAATTTAGAAACGAAATCAAATTAAGAATCAAATATTTTTAATTGATAATGTTAGAATTATGTATCAAGAAAGAGAGAGAACAAATTGTGTATTGAATTGATGTTTATGTATATTGAATGTGTATTTACAATGTTCAGAGAAGACTCTCCTTTACAGGGCAAAGTGTGTACAGAGGGGCTAAAAGTGGCCAAAAGAAGCAATGCACTAAGGAACAACATGATGAAAGCTGGTTAGTAGACAGCTCATATACAGCTGGCTAATATACTACTAATATATTCTAACATCCCCCCTTAAACTCAAGGAGGATAAGTTCAAACCAACTTGAGTTTGAAAAGAGTAACAAAATGGAAAAATAAAATAAAAGAGGATAGAAGACACTGTATGTTCGTGTCAGACTGGTGTTGAAGATACTGTGTAGTTGGGTCAGACCGTTGTAGAAGACACTATGTGGTCGTATCGGACCGTTGTAGAAGACACTGTGTGGTCATGTCGAACCGTTGTAGAGGACACTGTGTGGTCATGTCGGATCGCTAAAGAAAACACTGTGTGGTCGTGTCAGACCGATGTAGAAGACACTGTGTGGTTGTGTCAGACCGTTGTAGAAGACACTGTGTGGTCGTGTTGAACCGCTGTAGAAAACACTGTAAGGTCGTGTCGAACCATTGTAAAGTACACGGTATGGTCGTGTATATAGGCTGCCCAAAGATATGTACATATATATATATGTCGCACCTTTGTAGAAAGTCATGCCCGAACCTTCAAAAGTCACCACTGTGGTATCGAGCGTCATGTCTAGCGTAGTTCACGTGACTGACAGAGCGTTGTGTCTACCTCGGGTCTCGCGCCCTCTCTGTCTTCTTCATCTTTTTGTTCTCTTTAAATCGAGGCTGAGACTAGATAGAGAGGCAGAGCAAAACAAAGTGACGAACCAATCTGAAATCACTCTGCAATCCCTTTCTTCCACTATGCTACCCCTTGCTTGTGCATCCTCTGATATGGCCTCGTCTTCCCAGGGTTCGCTTACCCTCTTTCCAGACCTGAATGAACTGATAAGCGCCCCTGGACAGAGTGCCCCTGTCCCTGCTTTTACTACTCTAAACTTTCCTATGTTGTCAGTTAAGCAAATAATGGCGGCTCAATCTGACATTGAGGCCAACCATTATACGCTAAAGTCATGTGTGGAGACCATGACTGTGGTCACTAACTTGTCTCACTGGCTGCAGAATAGGATAAGTGAGGTACAACAGTTAAATGCCTAACTCTCTCTACTGCAACGTATGTACAAGGATGCGCGAGCAAAGATTTGTGCGCTGAAAGTGGAGAACAAAGAGCTAAAACGGAAGGCCACCGTCATGGTGCGATTCGGAGTGCCGCCGTACTCTGCGGTTGAGGAGCAACAGGGAGGCATGGCACTCAGCGGGCTTGGATGTACGGAGGTAGGGCTCTCAAGGGTCGCTCAAGATGAAGGCAAGAGGAAGAGATCGGTAGCAG
The DNA here is from genome assembly GCF_004153795.1 of Camellia sinensis. Classification (NCBI taxonomy): domain Eukaryota; kingdom Viridiplantae; phylum Streptophyta; class Magnoliopsida; order Ericales; family Theaceae; genus Camellia; species Camellia sinensis. The sequence continues at coordinate 261,985 of NW_021026735.1, forward strand.
AGGCGAGTAAGTGAGGCAGGCGGGATGGCCGTCATCGAAAAAGAAAATAAAGCCCTTGTTGGTGGTGTTTGTGGTTTGGTTGTTATGTTTTGCTTTTCTTTGTGCCTTTTTTTTTTTTGGTGGTGTAATGGAAAGTGGAGCTATTGAAGATGTGTTATTTACATGGGAAAGTAGAGCAACGTGGGTGATAGTTGGCTCATTGGTTTGGTGAAAACCAACGCATGGTTTTGGTTTGGTGGTGGTGTTTATTTGTTTGTTTGTTTATTTTTTTTGGATAGTGGGAAACAGGGGTTTGATTAAAAAATAATAATAATAATAAAGAAAAAAAGAAAAGAAAATGGGTTGTGTGGGGACATATTTTTTGGGTAGTAACACGTGGCCAAGGTGGCATCGAAATGCCAGCCGAGGTGCCATGTGTCCTTGACTTGACGCCGAGGTAATCTCGGTTAGGCTGAGGTTATCTGCGAAGATACCGGAATCCGAGATGAGCGGATAAGGGACAAGAGTCCTAGAATGGGAGAGGACCTCAGTCTGGATAAAGATAAAACTCTTAAGGAGTTTATCTCTATTTATTTGGGAGTCTAGGATAAGCATTGCATCAGAGTCCATTGAAGCTAGGCTTCTACAGGGATTAGGTCAGTGTTATAAAAGTGAGGCATCCTTGTGGGTCTAAGGTACGCTTTTTGTATTATGACTAGTGAGTTAAGCACTAATTATTATCTTTGAGAGATACTAATTGCTGACTTGATCGTCGGAATGCCCTCGAGTGGAAGAACCACCACCGGAGTCTTTTTTTCCAGTGACAGGTTGTTTGGGCGCAATCTATTCTGCCGGTGTTCTCCAGCTGAGAACCTATTTGGCAGTGTGGTCAGAAAAACAACATACACAATTTGGCACCGTCTGTGGGAAAGAAGGGAGAATAGATGGCCAACGATGAAAAGAAAGAAAAGGTTGGGAACGACATCCTTACTGGGAGTGGTAAGCATATTGACCCTAACGTGGAAGAGGATAACTGCAATGAAGAAACTCGAGATCAGAATCCTAGAGAGAAAGACGTCGGCAAGGAGGGCGACGTACCAAAGAAGTCAGATCGAGGTGGGTATTATAATGAGGATGACCTCCAGATATGGAAAGATAGATGCCTGTGGAGGGACAGAGAGATGAAGGGAATGGCGAACAAATTGGCAGACCTGCAATCGGTCGTTAATTTCATAATGCAGAACAACGTCATGCTGCCACCGTTCCCATTACAAGGCTCGCCGATTCCAGTAGCCAAGAACAATGCACAGAAGGAGGGGCAGAAAACAGCCCATGTAGTCCCCTAGCACACCAAGACCAAGGAACACTCTCACCGACCTTTAAGGACAGTCAGGCAAGGAGAGTCAATGAAGGGAGATTCTCGGAGGACGCATCATACCAAAGAAGCTGACCCCAAAGAACTTTGTTTCGTTGTAACGAGCAGAGAGAGGTCCAAGAGAACTCATAACGATACTGGGAGTAGCGCACCGAAAAGGATAAAATTCATTGATAGCTGAGCTCCTGGACAAACAAAGGAAGATCTAAGGGATTACCTCCAGAGGAAGCAACAAGATGCCGAGGTAACCTCACCGGTCAAGCCGAGAATGCCGTTCTTGGTAGAGTTGGACAAGTTTGAGGCCCTGAAGACGTTCCGCATGCCAGATTCCAGATATACGACGGTAAGTCTGACCCTAACTTTTACGTCAGCTTGTACCTGAACTCGATGGCACTGTACACCGGGAATGAGTCGTTGCTCTGCAAAGTGTTCCCCTCATCCATTAGGGAAATCGCATCAGACTAATTTCACAAGTTGTCGAAAGGAACTGTGAAAAGCTGGGAAGGCCTGGCCGAGATGTTTGTGGCCAGGTTTATGACAAACAAACTATAGCCGTTAAGGGTGGACTCCCTGATGGCTCTGATAATTGGTGAGGATGAAAGCCTTAGAGCCTATACCAAAAGGTATAATGAGGTGTTCAACCGAATACTTGGATATAACCAAGAGGTGGCGGTCGTATCTTTTAAGAACGGCCTGAAAGATAATTGTCTGCTTCGAAAATCACTGGCAAAGACAGTACCAAAAAGCATGGAGGAACTCATGGCCAGGATAGAAAAGTATGCTAGGGCCGAGGAGGACACACCGGGGACAAAGGCGTCAAAACAAGAGAAGAGAAACAACTCACCAAAGCGAGGCCGAGGTAATGGTGGGTACAACAAGCAAGAGACAGGACTGAGGGCTACACAGGCAGTCACAACTGTGTTCCGAATTTCGGTCTACAAAGTCTTGGAAAGAATCCAAAATTAGCCCTATTATAGAGCACCAGAGAGGATTCCTGGCGAATTTATGGGAAGAAGTCAGGGGAAACACTGTGCCTACCACAACGAGGATGGGCATCTAACTCAAGAGTGCAGAGCCCTAAAGGCACATCTGGAAGACTTGGTAAGACATTGTCATCTAAGGGATCTGGTAGATGAGACCAGGACAAGGGAAGAGCAAGCAATATTGCCTCATGCACCGGCAACACCACCTCCGCCAGCACCGTAACTGCAAGTAGGCGGACCTCGAGTGATCAATGTGATTCACTTGAAGGTCAATGAGAACGAGATATGTGGGGAAACTTAGAAGGTAAAACACTTGCAACATGTGTATTAGGTCCGACAGAAGAGACCTAGGGCAGACGAGTGCTAGGGACCAGTGGTATCCTTTACTGAAGACGACCTAGAGATGGTGCAGCATCCACACAACGATGCCTTGGTAATATCCCTCCAGATTGGAGAGTGCCAGGTAAAGAAAATTCTGATCGACCAAGGCAGCTCTTGTGACATCATGTATGTTAGATGTTAAAAGGAGCTTGGTCTTCACCAAGATGATCTGGAGCAATCCAATGGTCCAATGGTCGCGTTCAATGGAACACCGACGTAGCCCTTGGGAGCAGTAAGTTTGGACGTACAGGCTGGCACCAAGAAGGTAAAAACTGGGTTCACAATAATTGACACTTCATCTCCTTACAATGCTATCCTAGGAAGGCCATGGCTACATGCAATGGGGGTTGTTCCCTCAATATTGCATCAGTTGTTGCGATTCCCAACAGAGCATGGAATTAAGGACGTTAGAGGGGATCAAGTGTAGGAAAAGAATTGCTCCATGGCAGTAATGAAATCCATCTGCAACATACAAGAAGCTAAAGTAGCAGAGATTAAAGATGAGGACATGGAGGTCCTTGAGGACGTCAGCAAGGAACCAACCGAGAAAAGTGAGGAAGCCCTGAAGAAGATCTTAGTGCAGTAAGGGGATGAGGAGCGCTTCTTCCTCCTTGACTCAGGCTTGGCTGAGGAAGAGGAAAGGGAATTAGAATCATTCTTGAGAGCAAACCATGAGGTGTTTGCTTGGACACCGTACGAGATGCCTGGCATTGACCCCGAGGTCACTTGCCATAAACTGAATGTGGACAAGTTGGCTAAACCTGTCATCCAATGAGCAAGAAGGCCGACGTTGATGCATGTTGAGGCAGTAGAAGATGAAGTGGATAAACTTCTAGAGGCCAGAGCCATTCGAGAGGTAAATTACCCGACATGGTTATCAAACATGGTGGTTGTAAAGAAAAAGAATGGGAAGTGGAGGGTCTGCGTGGATTTCACCAGCCTGAACAAGGCTTGTCCCAAAGACAGTTTCCCACTACCCAAGATTGACCAATTGGTGGATGCCACTTTAGGGCATGGAAGGATGAGCTTCCTGGACGCCTACAGAGGCTATCATCAGATAGCTATGTACCTCCCAGATGAGGAGAAGACTGCATTTATCACCCAAAAGGGTTGTATTACTACTGAGTGATGCCTTTTGGGTTGAAAAATGTAGGAGCAACTTACCAGATATTGGTGACTAAGATGTTCAGGCATCTAATAGGCAAAATAGTGGAGGTATACCTTGATGACATGGTCGTGAAGACCAAGGAACCTGAGGATCATCTGGTCGACCTAAAGATAGGCTTTGATATCCTAAGGACATTTTGGCTCCGACTCAATGCATCGAAGTGTGCATTTGGAATGAGATCAGGGAAATTCCTGGGATACTTGGTCACCAGAAAGGGCATTGAGGCAAGCCCGGATCAAATCAAGGCCATCTTGGAGTTAAACAGCCCAATATCGGCAAAGTAAGTGCAGATGTTGACTGGAAGGGCTACAACCCTAAATAGATTCATAAGCAGAAGTTCTAACAAATGCAAACCTTTATTCAGTTTAGTGAATAAAACCACAGACTTCTTAAGGACAGAAGAGTGTGAAGCCGCCTTAGCTGACTTGAAGAAATACTTGACCACAGCTCCAGTTCTCTCAAATCTAGTACCTGGAAAGGAGCTGTTCCTATACTTAGCGGTTTTCAAAACATGCAGTAAGTGTAGTAGTAATCAGAGAAGAAAAGAGAGAACAAAGGGTAGTTTACTACGTGAGTAAAACCCTAGCAGATGTAGAGAGGAGATACCTGCCCTTGGAGAAGTTGACACTGGTTTTAGTGATAGACTCCAAGAAGCTAAATCATTACTTTCAAGCCCACAAAATTGTGGTATTAACTGAGCATCCTTTGAAGTCCTTGTTGCTGCAAGGAGATCTGATAGGTAGGATAGCCAGGTGGGCAGTGGTGTTGGGCCAATATGACATGGAATTCAGACCCAGAACAATAATCAAAGGCCAAGTTTTGGCCGACTTCGTGGTCGAGTTCACACCAGGTGCCATCATACATCGGGCTTCGTTGAGCTGAGGTATACGATGTCCAGATGAACAAAGAGAAACTCAGCTAGGGATAGCAGAACAGAGGAAAGAAAAAAAACTCATGCCCTGAAGCATTTATGTCGGCGACTCATTCCGTCTGTTTGTTGATGAAAGTTCAAACCGACAAGGAGTAGGGGCAGGAGTAGTGCTAGTATCACCGGATGGGCAGATGTTGGAACAATCCATTTATTTGGAGTTTAAGGCCTCAAACAACGAAGCAGAGTATGAAGCACTGATAACAGGTAATGGTCTTCTGTGACTCACAGCTTATCTTCAACCAGGCAACATGCGAATACGCAGCCCGAGATGAAAGGATGGTGGCCTATGTAAAGGAGGTGGACAGACTGATGGCATTGTTCCAAAATTGCCGACTACAGCAAGTCGACCGAGATGACAACAGCCATGCTGATGCCTTGGCTAACGTAGCTAGTGCAATGAAACCAGGAGAGGCAAGGACAATCATGATTGACTGTTTGTCAGGTCCAAGTGTAAAATCACTGAACACAGAGCATGAAGCAATGTGTGTGGAGATGGGACAAAGCTAGGTGGATGCAATAATAGTATTCCTTAAAGAGGGAAAATTGCTAGATGATCATAAAGAAGCACACAAGATAAGACTGAAGTCGGCAAGATTCAGTGTGACAGCAGAAGGGCATCTCTACAAAAGATCTTTTACTGGACCCTTTTTGAGGTGTGTGCATCCTTCACAAGTTGAAGACTTCCTGTATGAAATACATGAAGGAGAATGTGGAAGCCACACTGGGGGCAGGTCACTTACTTATAAGGCCATTACTCAGGGGTACTGGTGGCCCTACATTCAGAAAGATGCTGAACCTTATGTCAGAAAGTGTGAGAAGTGTTAGAGGTTTGCACCTTTGATACACCAGCCAACAACAGATTTAAACCAAGTATCCAGCCCTTGGCCATTTGCCCAATGGGGCATGGATCTTATTGGACAACTGCCTCAGGCAACTGGACAAAGGAAGTTCCTACTAGTGGCAACAGACTACTTCACCAAGTGGGTGAAGCTGAACCCCTTGCAAAGATTCAAGATGTTGATGTGAAGAGCTTTATATGGAAGAACATCATCACCAGGTTTGGGATCCCAAGGGCAATAATAGCAAACAATGGTATGCAGTTTGACAGTAAGGTAATCAAGAGTTTCTGTGTAAAGTACAAGATCAAGAATTATTACTCTACTCCAAGCTTCCCTTAAAGCAATGGTCAAGCAGAAGCATCCAATAAGGTTATCTTGGATGGGATCAAGAAGAGGCTGGAAGCAGCAAAAGGAAAGTGGGTGGATAAGCTGCCCAGTGTACTCTGAGCATACCAGACTACGTCGAGAAGATTAACTGGGGAATCCCCATTTGCTATGGCTTATGGCACAGAGGCAGTAATCCTATTAGAAGTCGGCATCCCAGGAATCAGAACCCAAGGAGTAGAGAATGGGACTAATGATGCATTTTTAGCCCGAGATCTGGACCTATTGAAAGAAAGAAGGGAGAAAGCAGCAATTCAGCTGGGGACATACCAGCAGCAGCTTGCTAGGGCTTACAACAAGAAGGTCAACCCACGAGAGTTTCAAGTTGGAGACCTTGTCTTGAGAAAGGTCGTCGGCAACAAGAAGGATCCTAGAAAGGGCAAGCTTGGTCCAAACTGGGAGGGACCTTATAGAATCATCTCAGTCCTGGGCAATGAGGCATATCGGCTTGAAAATAGTGAAGGCAAAGAATTGCCAAAACCTTGGAATACTTGCAACCTGAAGTTCTTCTATCGTTAAGATTTCATTTTGTTTCTTTCTTTAAACTCTTTTGCTATTAGTCGAAGTAATTAATAAAATTTTAGCTCGATTTTTTATTTCAAACTTGTGTAAAATGATCGACCAGTCACTTGGTGATGTTTCTGATTGAAACATGATGAATAACTTAGACTTATTATATGGCAGAGTTGAATTATACTTGCATATAATAGAGTTGAACTAAGTTGGTGATATTTCTAATTGAAACATTACGAATAACTTGGACTTATTATATGACAGAGTTGAATTATACTTGCATATAATAGAGTTGAATTAAGTTGGCGATGTTTCTAATTGAAACATGACTAATAACTTAGACGTATTATATGGCAGAGTTGAATTATACTTGCATATAATAGAGTTGAACTAATGTTTCTAGTTGAAACATGACGAATAACTTAGACTTACTATATGGCAGAGTTGAACTATACTTGCATATAATCAAGTTGAACTAAGTTGAATTAACCTAGATTTGCTATGTCGACAGAATGAAAACTTTGAATGACACTAAAGGAATATTAGTTAGATTAACCGAGACCGAGGTTGATAACCTCGGCCAGTCTCTGTTTGAATCTGATCTCGGTGACGAGGTCATAGGTACATACTTAATGTGAACATAAGTGAAACTTAAGTTCACATTAGGGGGCAGAGAGTTGGAAAATAATTTACAAGCTAAAGTTGGTTTACCACTTGTTGAAATTTTAAAAATTTACAAGTTGAAGTTAAGCCGAAGTCATGTTGAAAGAAAATTGGTTTAACACTTGTTGAAATTTTAAGAACAATTTACAAATTGAAGTTAAGCCAAGGTTATGTTGAAAGAAGTACCTACGTACTTGCCGAGATTACCATATTGTTAAAACTTGGAAAATAATGGAAGACAAAAGTCATGATAGCTGAAAACTTTTTTACAATGTTTTTCAAGTGTTAAGACAAGGCTGAGATAAACATTCAGCAGATATATCCGAAGTATTGAAGACATGCAAAATATTCTAAGTATGGAATCATACAAGACAATAAAGGAAAGACAAGCATTCGAACACTTAGTCAAAAAAGAAGACTTGCATTCAAAAGGAAAAAAGGCACTTTGACCTACAAAGAGACTACTTGATCAAATTACAAAAGTGGCACATCGGCCAAACATAGAGCTAACATTGTTTAAAGACAAAGTATTACAGCTAAAAAGAAACAAAAAAAATACAAGAAAAGCAGAAATATCCTAAGTACTAGAATTAGCTTCGTTGGCCGGAGGTGTTGCACTTTTGTCAGCCTCTACCTCAGCATCAATCTAGTGAAGTGTATCATCAGTGCTTTTGCTGGCAGCCTCGACCTGGGTCTTTTGGACCTCGTCCTCCTCATCCTAAGTCAAGTCTACTTGCTCATTCAGAGTTGGGGACTTGGCCTCAACAGCTTCAGCCTTCTCAGACTTGTCGGCCTCGGCATCTTTTTCGGACTCGGCTTCGGATTAGCTAGGAGTGGGGGGAAATGGCAGGACGAGGAGATTATTATCTCGGAGAGTTGAGTCCTCAAGGACAGCTAACTCCTTTACAGCAGCCATCCAACCAAGGGTGAAACCTTTGTTGCATGTCTGTTTCACTTATTTCTTGTAGTCCTCGCGGACGTCGGCTGCCCCCTCGGCGTATGTTTTCTCGTCCGCCGCTTTAATCTTAGCGTCCTTTGTGGCCAAGGCAGCGATGAGCTCAGCTTGGGCTTCAGCGGTCTTTGCTTCGGCTTCTTTCTTTCAGCTTCAAGGACCTTAGCAACGGCCTCAGCAGCGTCTGCCCTCTCCCTGGCCTCGTCTTGGGCCTGTTTTGTTGCTTTGGCCTGATCTATCAGTGTCTTCATCTTGGCCTCGGCTCTGTTCACGGTCTTTAGCAAGCCAGCAGCCTCCTTGGTCTTGTTGACCAACTCCTTCTTGATGTCGAAGGCCTACATCGCGAAGGAGTAGGCATGCTGGATCATCTAGAAGAAATGGACAAAACAAAAGTTAGTAAAATTCTCTAAGTATGGAAAAACAGAGAATGAAAAGTACCAAGTGTTAGGGACTTACTTGTACGGAGTGCTGCAACATCAGAGCGAAGTTTTCATACTCGCTGGCCTCGGCGTTACGTTCGAGGTCTTTTGGGAAGAGCAAGGCAGTAGAGAGGGCAACGCCGACTTCAATGTCAGTCGCACTATCGCCGACTCTAACTGGCTTGTCCTCAATGGTGATTGGAGGGGCCTAGGGGGCATCAGATTTCATGGACCCCGAGGTTGTCACAGACTCTGACCTCGACTTCTTCGACTGGGTCGATTCAGAGGGAGCAACCTTTGCGGGCCTCTTTTCGGCGGCAGAGGTACTTTTTTCCACCTCAGCCATTTTTGAGATTGGCAAGGTATCCTTAGAATCGATCTAAGTTACCGTTGCCTTCGCTTGGGCTTTCTTCAGCCTTTTTTACTTTGGCTTTGGTTGAAATTGCGATGGTGATGATGTTGGGGATGTCGGCTAGAAAGTCGTCTGCTATAGCCTTTTACAACCTATCTCGTCGGTGTCTACGACAACAGTGACCTTAGTGCTGAAATGGATGGCTGGAAGTACAGTTGGGGGGTTGGCTAGATCGTATGAGGACGCCTCGGCACTTTGGCGTCTTTGGCTTCGAGTTCTGCCTACTGGTGCAAGCAGTGGAGTTCGAAATCAGTGTTGGCGTTGAGAAGGTGGGATCAATTGTGGAGCAGAGGTTGATGGTTGCTTCACAAGACCAGATATTGATCCTTGGTCGGGCCTTGATGATTCGGCTTGGGGAGTTGTTGCTGAAGGAGGAGACTTGCTTTTTCTTGGGACGTCGGGAAGTACAAATTTGTACGTCGGGATGTAGTTGAGTAGCAAAAGGGCTTTTTGTTGGTCAATTGGCAGACCCAACAGCCTCTTAAAATCCTTGCTGGGATAAAAGTTTTTGCGGAAGTTCTTTGGAGATTGAGGAAGAACTGCAAAATAAAACATACAGACATTAGAGCATACAAAAATATCAAAGTAAAAAAGACTTGAGAAGCAAATAAAAGTAACACTTGGCTCTTACCATCTCCCTCTCTGAACAATGTATGGCTTAAAAGGTAGAGGTGAAGGTCATCATCTAGAAGGAACTCCCAGTTGCCCGAGACGATGAAGTAATCGTCGCCCTTGTTGGAATCAGCGAGGTCGGCAATGAGTTTGTATTCCGTCGACCTCGGCTTAAGGTAGTAAATGTAGCCTTTTTCTGACTTAAGGCTACACATGGTGTAACAGTACTGGATGTCGGCTAGAGTTACCCTAACATTTTCTCGGCTAGCTAAGGTGATAATACCGTTGATGACTCTGTAAGAGTTAATGGCTAATTGCATTGGGTTAAGTTTATAATAGTGAAGGACTTCTCGGAAGAGAATATCGAGAGGGAGCCTAAGTCCACACTCTACGAAGGCTACAACTGGAAAGTGCATGGAGTTGTCTTTGGGCATGATGGAGTCTTCCTTCCTAGTCAACCTGAGGTGAACATCGGCAAGGATGGCAAACTCCTGCCTAAAATATTCTAGCTTAATTGGGGTGTCTACCTTCCACCTCCACATACCCATGATGTCGGCTTCAGGGAAAAGTGTTGGATTTCAGAAGGGAGTGGTTTGTTAAGGTTTGAGGGACCTCGACAAAACCTAAACGTATGCTGGGGCAAGAGTTTTGAAGGATCTAAGGGGAATTTGTTTCAATTTTTCCTAAAATTTGTAAGTTCTACAACAAATCCCAAAACCTAGGATTGTGGAAACAAGAATTGAGGGCAAGAATCTGGAAAAAAAAGCAACAAGAAAACAGAGAAGAATAGAGATTCAAACTCAAGAAAATCATAAGGGGTTCAAGAACATTGCATAAAATATAAATGTGCACAAAAACAAGAATTGTGACAAGCTATCAAGAACGTCAAGTGTATGGATAACATGTGTGTATGTGTGTGTGTATACAAGCAACAGATTGTACAAAATCAGAATCATGAAACAGATGACAAATGGGGGAATTCAACACACAAATGACTATTTAAGAGCATGAACAGATTTGCAATGGCCATGTACAAGCATAGCAAAGTTTGAACTAAAACAAAAAATTGAAACGAATGGAAGCAGTGGCTTACTATGAAGAGTGATGTCGGTGAAATGAATGCCGAAGTTGAATGCTGGTGGTACAAGTAACAGAACGTTGAAAGCCTTGCCAGAGGGGAAGAATAAAGTAGTTACAGAAAGCTTTGAGAATGAAAATGGAGGATTTGGGAGACAGAGAGAGAGTTTGGAGAAGACGAAAATGCAAAAGTGAAACGACGAAGAGAGAGGGATGTGTTTTTGTCAAAACACGAAAATGCGACAAATCGCAATTAGTGTGCCTAGGACAACGTGCTTGTTAGGCGGTGCACGCAAGTGTGATGCAACTTGATGGTGTGTGTCAGGTACGGATCAATGGGAAAGAGACGTGTGGCAAGAACGGTTAAGAAACCATGCGTGACAGCTCATATGCGTGTAGAAACTCTTGGAGTTCTTGATTTAATAAAGCAAAGTTCTCAGCTAGGGGGACGATCTCGGTTAAGGAAACTTGAAAAAACTTGGTTATTGGTTCAAGGGCATTGATGCAAACAGACTACAAGTCTTGGTCATATGGAGCCGACGAGTGATGACCTCAGTAATAAATGATAGAGCCAGCTTAGCCGACATGCTATATGGTTTGAAGTTATAGGTTCCATCATCTCAGGATGTTGAGGTAATATAACCTAGGGGGCATTTGTAGGGACATATTTTTTTGGGTAGCAACACGTGGCCAAGGTGGCATCGAAATGCCAGCTGAGGTGCCATGTGTCCTTGACTTGACGCCGAGGTAATCTCAGTTAAGCCGAGGTTATCTGTGGAGATACCGGAATCTGAGATGAGCGGATAAGGGACAAGAGTCCTAGAATGGGGGAGGACCTCAGTATGGATAAAGATAAAACTCTTAGAGAGTTTATCTTTATCTATTTAGGAGTCCAGGATAAGCATTGAGCCAGAGTCCATTGAAGCTAGGCTTCTACAGGGATCATGTCAGTGTTGGCTATAAAAGTAAGGCACCCTCATGGGTCTAAGGTACGCTTTTTGTATTATGACTAGTGAGTTAAGCACTAATTATAATCTTTAAGAGATATTGATTACTGACTTGATCGTTGGAGTGTTCCTGGGTGGAAGAACCACCGCCGGAGTCTTTTCTTCCAGTGACAGGTCGTTCGGGCGCAATCTATTTTGCCGGTGTTCTCCAGCTGTGTACCTGTTTGGCAGTGTAGTTAGAAAAACAGCACACATAGGTTGTCCTACCAATAATAAAGTAAAAATATCTGAACTGATGCTCTCATCCTCACACACCACCCATGCCTCCATTATTGCTCCTTTCAAATAAAATATCAAAGTTGGTGATGATCTTTAATGGCCTTTGACAAAAGATGAACTAGTAGTGAAGCTTGATGCGTTGCACTACTTGTTTTCGCTGCCTGTGAAAAATCGTGAGCCTTTCAGCTATGGTGTGACTTTCTTAGGTGGTGGAAATTTGGGGTTGTTGGATTCATTCTTGAATGAACATTCATGTTTTTTTGTTCATCTTCTTCTGCTTCTTCTGCTTCTTCATCAAATTAGAATAAGGATCTAAATTGGAAGGAGTAAGCACCTACAATTTGGGAGGAGCAGGTTGGGATGAGAGAGTGGAAGAGTAGCGAGAGGTTTGACCTTAGATTTTGAGGTGAGAGTGAGTGAGTGGCAGCTGAAAATGGCAACTATCGTCAGACCAGCAGATGCTTTCGCGGCGGAAAGCAACGGTGACAGCTGGATTCAAATGGCCACTTGAGATGTTGGCCGCCACGGACACTCCAACAAAGAGTGCAAATGCATGGGCTACGGCCACTGCTACTAGCCCTGCTGGTTCCAATGCTGCTTCTGATGTCTTATTCGCCCGCTCGCAATCCATGAGTCTGCATAAGAAGCTTGATACGGTCAAGAGGAGCTGTGACGGTCTTCACAGCGGCGCCGACAATCATTCCGGTGGTGAAGAGTGCCACGTCTTTGGGCACCAAAATCCTCCACCATTGAAACAGAGGCAAACCTACAAACACTGACATCGGAGCCAGCAGGAGTGTCACCGGAGAACTGCAAATCCTGGAATGACGGTTCGACCTCGTCCTTGGCCTCGAGGAGTGGTAAGCAGCACGGAACTTGAATCAATCAAATGGCATAGTCTTAGGGGGCTTTCCACTTGTTTGGCCATAGCTGGTCGTGGGTTGTTTCGGCGAAGCCATTTTGAGGAGGAATAAGATCCGGAATGACTCGAAAGACTAGTATGGGTTTTTCAGTAGTCCCTTATGGTTGGTGGTATGGAGTTGTTGGTCACATTAAATCATGCGCAGGGAGCAGAACCCATTGAGGAAATAGAATCTCGAGTCATACAAGTGGTATCCGGGAGATATAGAATTTTGTTGGGTTGTAGTCGAATTGAGGAAATCTCCATAGCTGCCTCTGTAAAATTGTGGATGAAGAAGAAGATAAGGAAATGCGAAGAAGTTGCAAAGAGAGAAGGTATGTGTAGAAAATTCCAGCGGGCAGCGAAGGCAAAGTTGCCGGCTGGCTGCCCGCCGGTGAGAAAAAAATACAGGCCTAAATCTTATAGTTCTGATATCATGTTAATTTAATATACAGAGAAAGAGAGAGAATAAATTGTGTATTGAATTGATGTTTATGTATATTGAATGTATATTTACAATGTTCAGAGAAGACTTTCCTTTATAGGGGAGAGTGTGTACAGAGGGACCAAAAGTGGCCGAAAGAAGCAATGCACTAAGGAACAACATTATGAAAGCTGGTTGGTAGACAACTCATATACAGCTAGCTAATATACTACTATTATATTCTAACATATAAAAACAATGTCGTTATATTTTTAGCTCATATGTCTGATCAGTAACTTGAAGTTTGAATGCATCCTGACTTTAAAAGGTGCAATTTAGTTATATGCGATTCGTTTGGGAATTAGCTAACGTGTAAAAATATAACAAGAAAAGTTGACTTTAATAATAACCTTTTGAATATTTTTTTACTTTCCAAATAATCCCGTAGTTATGAAAATAGTATACTATAGACAATATGATGAAAATATCTTATTTGTTCTTCCATTTGTGGCCAACGTGAATTGTTCCTTATCCTTCACATACAATGGACAAAGTGGAGATGAGTGAAATTTTCAACGAATAGGACTAAAATATCGCAGATGACCAGGTTAGTCATTTCCTTTATCCTTACTAAATATTGGATATTTCTCAAAATTAATATTTTATAGAAAAAAAATTTAGAAAAGAACTATTTTTTATGAATGAAATATTTTAATTGATAAATATGGGGACATATTTCTTGAGTGCCAACACGTGGCCAAGGTGACGCCGAAGTGTCAGCCGAGGTGCCACGTGTCCTGGTCGTGACGCCGATGTGATCTTGGCTAGGCCGTGGTTATCTCCGAAGAAATCGGAGTTCGGGATAAGCGGATAAGGGACAAGAGTCTTAGAATGAGGAAGGACCTCGGCCTGGATAAGGATAAAGCTCTTAGGGAGTTTATCTTTATCTATTGGAGAGTCCAAGATAAGCACTGAGCTGAAGTCCATTGAAGCTAGGCTTCAATTGGGACTAGGATTGAGTTGGCTATAATAGAGAGGCACCCCCATGGGTCTAAGGTACGGAATTTGTATTCTGAATAGTGAGTTAAGCATTTTTATCTTTGAGAGATAACTGACTTGATCGTCGGAGTGCCCTCAGATGGACGAACCACCGCCGGAATCTCTTCTTTCTGTTGCAAGTCGTTCAGGTTTAATCTATTCTGTCGGTGCTCTCCAGCTGAGTGCTTGATTGGCAGTGTGGTCGGAAATTGACACACATAATTTGGCACTGTCTGTGGGAAAGAAAGAAGAATAGATGGCCAGCGACGGACAGAAAGAGAAGGTTGGGAACGACACCCCTATTGGGAGTGGGAAACCTGTAGACCTTGACGTCGAAAGAGACAACTACAATAGAGAGACTCACGATAAGAATCACGAAGGAAATGACGTCGGCCAGGAAGGCAACGCACCAAAAAAAATGGACCGAAGTGGGTACTACAACGAGGACGACCTCCAAGTATGGAAAGAAAGATGCCTGTAGAGGAACGATGAGGTAAAGGCCATGGCAAACAAATTGGCGGACCTACAAACAGTGGTCAATTTCATGATGCAGAATAACGTCATGCAGCTACCATACCCACTGCAAGATACGCCGATTCCAGCGGCAAAGAAAGATACCCAACAAGAGGGGCAGAAAATAGTCCCTACAGTCCCCTAGCACACCAAGGCTGAGAAACACTCTCACAGGCCTTCAAGGGAGGTTGGGCGAGGGGAATCAAGAAGGGAAGAATCAAGGAGGACGCATAGCACCAAGGAAGCCGTCCCCAAACAGCATCGACATGTCCAAGGGCGGGAGTTGTGCTTCGACGCAACCAATGGAGAGAGGACCAAGAGGACTCACAATGACACAGACAGTAGTGCACTGAAAAGACTGAAATCAGGAGATAGTCGAGCTCCTGGGCGGACCAAAGAGGACTTGAGAGATTACCTCAAGAGGAAGCAACAAATTTGAGGTAACTTCCCTTGTTAAGCCAAGAACACCATTCTTGGTGGAGTTGGACAAATTTGAGGCCCCGAAAAGATTCAGTATGCCGAGGTTCCAGATATACGATGGTAAGTCAGACCCCAACTTTCACGTCAGTTTATACCTGAACTCGATGGCATTGTGCACTGGGAACGCACCGTTGCTTTGCAAGGTGTTCCCCTCATCTTTCGGGGAAATTGCATTGGATTGGTTTCATAAATTGCCTAAAGGAACTGTGAAGACTTGGGAAGGCCTGGTCGAGATGTTTGTGGCCAGGTTCGTGACAAACAAACTACAACCATTAAGGGTAGATGCCTTGATGCTTTGAGAATCAGTGAGGATGAAGGCCTTAGGGCCTACGCTAAAAGGTATTATGAGGTGTTCAACCGAATACTCGAGTGCAACCAAGATGTGGCGGTTGTGTCTTTCAAGAACGGCCTAAAAGATGATTGTCCACTATGAAAGTCATTGGCAAAGACATTGTCAAAAAGCATGGAAGAGCTCATGGCCAAAATTGAGAAATATGCCAGAGCCGAGGAAGACACGCCAAGGACAAAGGCGTCAAAATTAGAGAAGAAAAATGGCTCGCCGAAGCGAGGCCGAGGTGATGGTGGACACAATAAATTAGAGACAAGACTAAGGGCTACACAGGCAGTCACAACTGTATTCTGAATCCCAATTCACAAAGTCCTCGATAAAATCCGAACCCAGCCCTATTTCAGAGCACCAGCAAGGGTACCATGAGAGTTTATGGGAAGAAGCCTTGGTAAGCATTGTGCTTACCACAATGAAGATTGGCATCTGACTCAAGGTTGCAGAGCCCTGAAGGCACACCTGGAAGACCTGGTAAGGCAAGGCCATTTAAGGGAACTTGTAGATGAGGCCAGGACAAGGGAAGAGCAGGCAAGACTACCTCAGGCACCAGCGGCTCCACCTCCCCCAGCACAGCAACCGCAGGCAGGCGGACCTCGAGTAATTAATGTAATTCACTCGAAGGTCAACAAAAACAAAATACAAGGGGAGACCCAGAAGGTAAAGCACTTGCAGCATGTGTACCGAGTCCGGCAGAAAAGACCTCGGGCCGAGGAGTGCCAGGGACCAGTAGTGTCCTTTACTGAAGCTGACCTGGAGATGGTACAATATTTGCACAACGATGCCTTGGTAGTATCCCTTCAGGTTGGGGAGTGCCAAGTGAAGCGCATCTTAATTGACCAAGGCAGCTCTTGTAACATCATGTATGTCATGTTACAAGGAGCTTAGCCTTCACCCAGACGATATGGAGCAATCCAATGGCCCAATGGTCGGGTTCAATGAAATGCTGACGTGGCCACTAGGAGCAGCAAGCTTGGAGGTGTAGGCTGGCACCAAGAAGATAAAGACAGAGTTCACCATAATCGACACACCCTCCCCTTACAATGCTATCTTGGGAAGGCCATAGTTGCATGCAATGGGGGTTGTTTCCTCAACATTGCATCAGCTATTGCGGTTCCCAACAGAGCATAGGATAGAGGAGGTCAGAGGGGACCAGCTACAGGCAAAGAACTGCTCTATGGCAGCAATGAAATCCACTTGCAGCATACGAGAACCAAAAAGGGCAGAGATCGAAGACGAGGATATGGAAGTCCTAGAGGACGCCAGCAAGAAGCCAGCCGAGAAGAGTGAAAAAGCCCTAAAGAAAATCCTCGTCCAGCAGGGGGATGAAGAACACTTCTTCCTTCTCGGCTCGGGCTTAGCCGAAGAAGAGAAAAAAGAACTGGAGGCTTTCTTGAGAGCAAACATTAAAGTGTTTGCCTGGACGCCTTATGAAATGCCAGGCATTGACCCCGAGGTCACTTGCCATAAACTGAACGTAGACAAATCGGCCAAACCTGTAATCCAACGGGTAAGAAGATCGATGTTGATGCATGTTAAGGTAGTGGAAGAGGAAGTAGACAAATTTCTGGAGGCCAGAGCCATTCGAGAGGTAAATTACCCGACATGGCTATCGAATACAGTGATGGTGAAGAAAAAGAATGGTAAATGGAGGGTCTACGTGGACTTTACCAGCCTAAACAAGGCCTGTGCCAAAGACAGTTTTCCTTTACCTAAGATTGACCAACTGGTGGATGCCATTTCAGGGCATGGAAGAATGAGCTTCCTAGATGCCTATAGGGGGTACCATCAGATAGCCATGTACCCCTCAGACGAGGAGAAGACTGCATTTATCACCCCAAAGGGGCTGTATTGCTACAGAGTGATGCCTTTTGGGTTGAAAAATGCAGGAGCAACTTACCAGAGATTGGTAACCAAGATGTTCAGACACCTAATTAACCGAATAGTGGGGGTATACATCGATGACATGGTCGTGAAGATCAGGGAATCTAAGGACCATCTGGAAGACTTAAAGGCAGTCTTTGACATCCTAAAAACATATTCGCTCTGGCTCAATGCATCGAAGTGTGCATTTGGAGTTGGATCTAGTAAGTTCTTGGGATACTTGGTGACCAGAAAGGGCATTGAGGCCAGCCCAGATCAGATCAAGGCCATCCTAGAACCGAAAAGCCCAACATTGGCGAAACAAGTACAGATGTTGACTGGAAGGGCCGCAACCCTGAATAGGTTCATAAGCAGAAGCTCAGACAAATGCAAACCCTTCTTCAGTTTAGTGAAGAAAGCCACAGACTTCTTATGGACAGAAGAATGCAAAGTCACCTTGGCCGACTTGTAGAAATATTTGACCATGACTCCAGTTCTCTCAAATCCAGAACTTGGAGAGGAGCTATTCCTGTACTTAGAAGTTTCGGAACATGCGGTGAGTGCAGTGGTAATCCGAGAAGAAAAAGGGGAACAAAAGACTGTTTACTATGTAAGCAAAACCCTGGCTGATGTAGAAACTAGGTATTTACCCTTAGAGAAGTTGGCGCTAGCTTTAGTAATGGCTTCAAAGAAATTGAACCATTACATTCAAGCCCACAAAATTGTGGTGCTAACTGAACATCCTTTGAAGTCCTTGCTGCAGCAAGGAGATTTGACAGGCAGAATAGCCAGGTGGGCAGTGGCCTTGGGCTAGTATGACCTGGAATACAAACCCAGAACAGCAATCAAAGGCCAAGTTTTGGCTGAGTTCACGCTAGGATCCATCATACATCGGGCTCCGTTGAGCCGAGGTGAATGATGTCCAAGCGAGCAAAGAGGAGCCCAGTTGAAGGCAACAGAACAAAGGAAGAAAGAAAAACTCAGGCCCTGCAGTATTTACATCAGCGACTCCTTTCGACTGTTTGTTGATGGGAGTTCAAACCGACAAGGAGCGGGGGCAGGAGTAGTACTAGTATCTCTAGGTGGACAGATACTAGAACAATCCATTCGTTTGGGATTCAAGGTCTCAAACAATGAAGCAGAGTATGAAACACTAATTACAGGACTGAAACTGGCAGTAGCAGTAGAAGAAGATGAGGTGATAGTCTTCTGTGACTCTCAGCTTATAGCCAACCAGACAACAGGCGAGTTCGCAGCTTGAGACGAAAGGATGTCGGCCTATGTAAAGGAGGTCGGCAGATTGGTGGCCCTGTTTTAGAATTGACAACTACAGCAGATTAGTCGAGATGATAACAGTCACGCTGATGCCCTGGCCAACCTGGCTAGTGCAATACAACCTGGAAAGGCAAGGAGAATAATGGTTGACTACTTGTCTGGCCCGAGCATCGAACCACTGACCACAGAGGGTGAAGCAATGTGTGTGGACATGGGACCAAGCTGGATGGATGCAATAATAGCATTCCTGAAAGAAGGAAAACTGCCAGATGATCACAAAGAGGCGCACAAGATCAGATTGAAGTCAGCAAGATTCAGTCTTCCAACAAAGGGACATCTTTACAGAAGATCCTTCACTGGACCCCTTTTGAGGTGTGTATATCCATCACAAGTTGAAGATTTTTTGTACGAAATAAATGAAGGAGTATGTGGAAGCCATGTTGGGGACAAACCACTTGCTCATAGGACCATTACCCAGGGGTATTGGCGGCCCTACATCCAGAAAGATGCAGAAACCTATGTCAAGAAGTGTGAAAAGTGCCAAAGGTTTGCACCAATAATACACCAACCAGTAGCAGACCTGAACCCAGTATCCAGTCCATGGCCTTTTGCCCAATGGGGCATGGATCTTGATGGAAAAATGCCCTAAGTAACTGGGCAAAAGAAGTACCTGCTGGTAGCAACAGATTACTTCACCAAGTGGATAGAAGTTGAACCCCTTGCCAAGATTCGAGACGTGGATGTGAAGAGCTTCATATGGAAGAACATTATCACCAGGTTTGGGATCCCAAGAGCAATAGTTGCAGACAATGGAACACAATTTGACAATAAGCTAATCAAGAGCTTCTGTGTAAAATTCAAAATCAAGAATTATTTTTCGACCCCAAGTTTTCTTCAAAGCAATGGACAAGCAGAAGCGTCCAACAAAGTTATCTTAGATGGGATCAAGAAGAGGCTACAAGCAGTAAAGGGAAAATGAGTGGATGAGTTGCCCAGTGTACTCTGGGCATATCGGACTACGCCGAGAAGATCAACGGGGGAATCCCCATTTGCCATGGCTTGTGGCACAGAAGCAGTAATTCCACTAGAGGTCGACATCCCAGGAATCAGAACTCAGGGAGTAGAGAATGAGACTAATGATGTATTATTAGCTCGAGATATGGATCTGCTAGAAGAAAGAAGGGAGAGAACTGCAATTTAGCTAGCGGCATACTAGCAGCAGCTTGCCAGGGCTTATAATAAGAAGGTCAACCTAAGGGAGTTTCAAGTCGGTGACCTCGTCTTGAGAAAGGTCGTCGGCAGCAAGAAGGATCCCAGAGAGGGCAAGCTTGGCCCGAATTGGGAGGGATCCTATAGAATCATCTCGGTATTGGGCAATGGGGCCATATCGGCTTGAAGATAATGAAGGCAAAGAGTTGCCAAGGCCCTGGAATACTTGCAATCTGAAATTTTTTTATCATTAGACTTTCTTGTTCTTTGTTATTAGCCGAAGTAATAAATAAAGTTTTAGCTTGATTTTTTACACTTGTGATTGATAAGATAATTGACGATGTTTCTGGAATACATGCATAATGAGAACCCAAGTGGAACTTAAGTTCACATTAGGGGGCAGAGAGTTGGAAAATGGTTCCTGGAAAGGTAGAATTTACAAGCTAAAATTAGTTTAACACTTGTTGAAATTTAAGTTTACAAGTTGAAGTTAAACTGAGGTCATGTTTAACACTTGTTGAAACTTGAGTTTACAAGTTGAAGTTAAACTAAGGTCATGTCTAATGCTTGTTGAAATTTAGATTTACAATTGAAGTTAAACCGAGGTCATGTTTAACACTTGTTGAAATTTGAGAAAAATTTACAAGTTGAAGTTTAACCGAAGCCATGTTTAACACTTCTTGAAATTTGAGAAAAATTTATAAGTTGAAATTAAACCGAGGCCATGTTTAACACTTGTTGAAATTTGAAAAAAAATTACAAGTTGAAGTTAAGCCGAGATCATGTTTGACACTTGTTGAAATTTGAGAAAAATTTACAAGTTGAAGTTAAACCGAGATCATGTTTGACACTTGTTGAAATTTGAGAAAAATTTACAAGTTGAAGTTAGACCGAGATCATGTTTAACACTTGTTGAAATTTTAAGAAAAATTTACAAGTTGAAGTTAAACCGAGGTCATGTTGAAGGATGTTGGTTTAAAATGGTAAGTCCAGGCCGAGATAAACCGTTGGTGGGTATAACCGAGGTATTTCACCCCGAGAAGATCGCACAGATAAGGTGTATTTTGAAGACATCCAAATTATTCTAAGTATAGAATCATACAAGATAGTAAAAGGAAGACAAAGATACAAGCATTTAGGAGAGGAAGTTGTATTAACATTCAAAAGATGGCATGTCGGCCAAATTAAAACTTACACTGTTTTAAAAAGAAAGAAAAAAGTACATGGTACAGGGAAAAAAACAAAAGAGAAGAGAGAAGAACGTCAAACTAAGACTCTTCGGCGTCTATGACTGGTTAGGTCTGGAGTTCATAAGATAGCTGAGAAGACATCTCAACGGCCCTCTCGGCCGCGAGCTCGGCATTAATTTCTTGAAGAGTTTGGCCGAGGCTCTTGTTGGCAATAGGCGCGTCCGATTTTTCCTTCTCAGGAGGAGCATCTTTGGAGACCTTAACTTCCTCATCCTGAGTCAAGTCCAAGACTTGCTCATTCAGAATAGGGGGCTTGGCCCCCAGCAATGTCCTTCGTCTTTCTAACCAAAGCTTCCTCTTCAGACTCAGAACCGTCTTCAGATTGGCTTGGAGTAGGCGGGAATGACAGGGGGAGCTCGTCGGCATTCTTGAGGAGGGAGTCCTCGGGGATGTCCAACTTCTTGAGAGCAACCATCCAACCAAGGGTGAAACCCTTGTTGCATGCTTGCTTCACTTGTTTTTTGTAGTCCTCCTTGACGTCAGTCGCTCCCTCTGCGTATACCTTCTCATCGGCGGCCTTGATCTCGGCCTCCTTTGTGGCTAAGGCATCTTGGAGTTCTTTTTGGGCCTCGGCCGTCTTTTCTTCGGCCTCAAGAACCTTCTTAATGGCCTCTGCAGTATCTGCTTTTTCCTCGGCCATGTCTTTGGCTTTAATGGCTGTCGCAGCCTGATCTGACAAGGTCTTCATTTTTGCCTCGACCCTTTTGATAGCCTTCTGTAAACCACCAACCTCCATGATCTTGTCGGCCAACTCCTTCCTTATTTCAAAAGATTGCATAGAGAAGGAGTGGGCGTTCTGGATCACCTGGAAGAAAATGGATAGAACAAAAGTTAGTAGAAATTCTGTAAGTATGGAAAAATAGAGAAAGAAAATTACAAAGTGAAGGGAC
Organism: Camellia sinensis; assembly: GCF_004153795.1. Lineage (NCBI taxonomy): Eukaryota > Viridiplantae > Streptophyta > Magnoliopsida > Ericales > Theaceae > Camellia > Camellia sinensis. The sequence goes on from NW_021026735.1 coordinate 284,085, forward strand.
TTACTTGAACGGAGTGTTGCAGCATCAAGGTGAAGTTTTCATATTGGCTCATCTTGGCATTGCGATCAAGATCTCCCGGAAGGAGCAAAGCTGTAGTAAAGGCAACGCTGGCGTTAACGTCATCAACACTATCGGCAGCTCTGGCCGGCCTATCCTCCAGTGTGATTGGGGGGGCCCAGGGGAGTCAGACTTCATGGAGCACAAAGCTGTTGCCGATTCGGACCTTGGCCTCTTCGACCGAGTTGATTGGGATGGTTCGGCCTCGGCGAGCCTCTTTTCGGGGATGGAGGGGTCTTCTCGCTCTCAGCCAATTTTGAAATTGGCAAGGTGTCCTCAGTGTCAATCTGGGTCACCGTTGCCTTAGGCTGGACCTTCTTCATTCTTTTGGGCTTTGGTGTTGGTTGAGCGTTGACGGTGTCGGGGATGTTGGCTAGAAGATCTTCTGCGACTGCCTTCTTGCGACCCATCTCGCCAAGAATTGCAGTTCTGCGTCGGCGTTGGCGTCGACGTGGTGGGATCAGTTGTGGAGCCAAGGTAGATGGTTGTTCTGTTGGATCTGAGGTTGACCCCTAATCTAGCCGAGATGATGAAGTTGTTGGTGGAGTTGTGGCGAAAGGAGAAGACTTGCTTTTCTGCTTCCTTGAGACGTCGGGAAGTACCGACTTGTAGGTCAGGATGAAGTTAAGCAATAAAAGAGCTCTTTGCTTGTGGACTGGCAGGTCCAGCAACTTCTTAAGATCCTTGCTGGGGAATAAGGACTTGTGGAAGTCTTTTGGTGGTTATGGAAGAACTGCAAGAAAAATAGATGTTAGAACATATGGAAAGAACGAAGTATTAAAGGCTTGAAAAAATGTAGCACTTGGCTCTTACCATTACCCTCTACGAATACTGTTCGGCTGAGAGGGTAGAGGTGAAGGTCGTCATCTGGAACAAACTCCCAGTTGCCCGAGACAATGAAGTAATCATCCCCAGCTCCCTTGTTGGAGTCTGGGAGGTTGGCAACAAGTTTGTATTCAGTAGACCTCGGTTTGAGGTAGTAGACATAGCCTTTTTCTAATTTGAGGCCACACATGGTGTAGCAGTATTGGATGTCAGCTAAGGTCACCCTAACATTTTCTCGACGTGCTAAGGCTATGATACCATTAATGACTCTGTATGAGTTAATGGTTAACTGCATTGGGTTAAGCTTGTAATAATGGTGGACTTCTCGGAAAAGGATGTCTAGTGGAAGCCTGAGTCCACACTCAATGAAGGCGACGACTGGGAAGGACATGGAGTTGACTGTAGGCATAATGGAGTCGTCCTCCCCAACCAACCTAAGGTGAACGTCGGCTGGAATGGAAAACCCCCGCCTAAAGTATTCTAACTTGGTCGGGTGTCTACCCTATGCTTCCACATACTCATGATGTTGGCTTAAGGAGAAGGTATAGCATTTCAGAAGGAAGTGTTTTATGACGGTTTTTGAAGGACCTCGGCTAAAACCTAAATGTGAGCTGGGGTAAGAATTTGTGGGGATTTTAAGGGGAATTCGTTCCAATTTTTCCTAAAATTTGTGGGTTCTACAAGCAAATCCCAAACCTAGATCTATGGAAATGAAGATTGAAGGCACGGATCTGGAAAAGACATAGAAAACAGAAAACAAGAACGTGTTTCAGAATAAAGAACAATGATGAACTATCAAGAACACTATGACAAAGTGTGCACAAGGGTGCGAGGCCAAGAACAGTGGCAAAAGTGAATAAATTTGTGAGCAGTGTGTGTGTATTCAAGACATGAATTGGGCAAACGCAAAATCCTAAAATAAATGTGCTCAGATACGTGATTCATAAATCAAGAACTTGAGCAAAACAGCAATGGCAACGAATAATAAAGCAAAACTTTTTGAAGAGAAACAAGGAATTAAAATACAAAGGAACAGTGACTCACCCAAGAAAAATGAAGCCGAAGTAAAGTTTGTCGGGATCAAACGGTAGTCGGAAGCAAGGAAGTGCAGCAGAAGCCTCGCCGGAGGAGAGAGTGAGACTAGTCGCAGAAAGCTTTGCGAAAGTAGCAATGGAGGATTTTGGAGAGTAAAGAGAGAGAGAGTTTTTGCACGAAGACAATGATGTAAAATGAAAAGACGAAAAGAGAGGGTGCTAGTTTTGTCAAAAATGCAAAAAGGTGACAAAATGAAATTGATGAGCCTAGAACGATGTATTTGTTAGACAGCGCACGCAGGCGCAAGGTGACTTAATAGTGCGTATCGGACACGGTCCAGTGGGGGACAGACGCGTGGTAGAAACGGTTGAAATATTGTGCGTGACAGCTCATACGCGTGATAAAACTCTTGGAGTTCTTGGTTTAATGAAGCAATGACCTCGGCTGGTAGGAAGATCTCGGCTAAATAACTTGAATAAACTAGGTTATTGGTTCTAAAAACCTTGATGAGATAGACTACAGGACCTGGTCGTGTGAGCCGATGTATTATGACCTCGGTAAAGATGATAGAGCAAGATAGCCGACATGCTATACGATATGACGATATAGGTTCCATCACCTCAGGATGCCGAGGTAATAGAACCTAGGGGGCAGTTGTGGGGACATATTTTTCTGAGTGTCAACATGTGGCCAAGGTGACGCCGAAGTGTCAGCCGAGGTGCCACGTGTCCTAGTCATGACGCCGAGGTGATCTCGGCTAGGCCGAGGTTATCTCCGAAGATATCGGAGTCCGGGATAAGCAGATAAAGGACAAGAGTCCTGGATTGAATGGGACTTCAATATTGGGTAAGGATAAGACTCTTAGAAAGTTTATCCCAATCCTACTGGGAGTCCAAGATTAGCAATAATCCTAAGTCCAATGGAGCTAGGCTTCTATTGGGACTAGGATTGTATTGGCTATAAAAGGGAGGCACCCCCATGGGTCTAAGGTACGCAATTTTATTCTGAATAGTGAGTTAAGCATTTTTGCTATCTTTGAGAGATAACTGACTTGATCGTCGGA